>JAQPPZ010012210.1:0-50021 GCA_028583015.1 Wollemia nobilis | reverse complement strand
GTTTGACCTCTAAGGGCTGCCCCTGGGGCTATGTTTGTCAAAGCGATCAGTGTTTGCAGTCACGTAATCGGATTGGTGCTGTTTTGGTGTCTACACCTTGTTTTATTCTTTCTAGTCACCCATAATTATAACTGAATCTTTCATACCCATGACTTATTAGAATTTATTTAACACAATAATTTTTACTAACTATGACATCTCAATACTAATATTATTATATAATCCTTAATAATTCATAATAAATCATATATACATTTAAATATTGACCTCGTATACACACCTTTGTCTAAATTTTACTCTATGTATATTAGACGTAAGACTCAATCTTACATTTTAACATATAAAATTTACCCTCTTTTTTTTAATACAGCTTATAAAAATATCTTTAATACTAAGATTTTTTTTTTCTAAACAAATGCATGCCCACTTAATAAAAAAGACTATTCCCAAGATACAAAGTTAAAATTGAATAAAATCCCACACTTGACCATCTATACCCAATGTCTAGTCATGTAAGGTGTATGCCACATTGTCCTTTTATTATCAGTGATACGACATAACTATCACAAAGATGGCAACCATATAACCCTAGGAGTAGGATAGGAATTTGATGGTCTATAGATCGTATTTGTCATTTGGAAATGTAAATTATACTTTTAATTTTATATCACCCATTGATTTCTACTTATTTTTTTATAAACGATAAATTCTACAGGTTAATACATTTGAAAAATGTATATTTTTTAGATTATTATTATTATTTTTTGTTTAAACTTTCTAGAGTTATTGATGGACTACTATGATCCCTGGTCGGGCTAAAAGACTACTAGTATTGGCATAGCTATGTTACGCTGCATGTGTAGTCATTTCAAAGTTTGAAACTTCAATGGTGGTATGGTCCTACCATGTTGGTACAATAGTAGTGGTACCTGGTCTTACGCCATGGATTGGTCTATGACCAAACCCATTGAGTCTCAACTTTGGACTCTAGAGTCTAGGCATTCAAAAAATTGCTATGTTCTTGGAAATTCCTTACTCAAAGTCAAACTCTACTCTCAAATATTTTATCTTGCCTCTCAAGTCTCTCATATTCATCCATCATCTATGAAGGTATCGTAAGCATTTTGATCCCATACGAAGGTGGCCAAAAACCACCTTAGAGGACCACCATCTTAGGGTCTAATACAATGGCTAAAAATTTCCTCAAAGTACCATCATATTAGGATCTAAGAGGACAGTTTAGAACCACCCTCTTAGACCCTAAGATGATAATTTTAAACTACCAACTTGTTATTTATTTTAAATATATATATATATATATATACTTAAGAGGGTGGTTTTAAACCGCCATCCTATTATTTATTATATATATATATATATATATATATATATATATATATATATATAAGAAATTTCTCTCTTCTTATTACTTATAAAATATATGTATAAAGCACATGAAAAGTTAGTTTTATTATTAGCTGAGAATATTAGTATTCATTGTTTATTATTATACAAATGCTAAGGAAAAATGAAGTTTTTTCGTCGTTTAAGTGCAACCACATATAGATGAAGTTTCCATTATAACTTATTTAGATTAGGTTTGCAAAAATTTAGAGAAATTTCAAAAGCTTTTAGGTGAATCAGTGCTAGAAAACAAATCTTAGCAATGTGTAGACTGAGCTTTCTACCCAGGAAACAAAGATGTAGAATCCAAGAACAAATGATGCAAGTTTTGCATGCCTAACATTAAATCCCACATGAAGAATCTTAAACAAGGTCATTGGCATATGAAAGAATGATGTTTTTTGAAGCAAGTATTGCATGCCTAACAACAAAGGCCACATGAAGAATCTTAAACAGGGTCATTGGCATATAAAAGAATGATGTTTTCTGAAACCAATTATTTTTCACTAATTTCATTTTAAAATTTTCTTCATCACATGAAATATGAATATAAATTGGAGGCTAGTCACTCAAAAGTTTTGAATTGCAAGATATCCTCTTCAATCCAAATACAACATAAAAAGTAGTAACAATTTAAAATTCAAAACCCATTATAGTAACAGTGTAAATTTCAAAACCCATTACTTCCAAATTAAAGTAGTAATAGTGTAAAAGAATTCAAAACCCATTACTTCCACATTAAAGTAATTACAGTATAAAATTTAAAACCCATTACTTTCAAATTTCCATCTCTGTCCTTGTAGCTTCAAATAATGATGTCAAATTAAATTCCTTTAGCAAAACATTGCAAACCCAACAATAGTAGAATGTGATGTTTGCAAGCCTATGAAAGCATTTAACTCCTCCTAAGATTAAAATGATATAAAATCATTCCTCATGATAATTTCCACAGCCATAATTTTACAGTCATATGATAAAAACAAATAAGAAGGTAAATGATGTCAATGCTAGACCTAGGCTAACACAATATCCCCATTAACTAAACTATAAATGGAAAATGAGTTTTTGTAATTTGACCCTATGAATATTAACATGTGACTAATAACATGTATTTGTACAAAATTGAACTACTTTGGAACACATATTGACTAATAAAGACTTCAGGACATCTTCAATACATGCCATAAATAGTAAAAAGGATTCCAAAAACTAAAATGACCACATCAATGGTTTTTTTTACTTAGAGAAATTTTAAAAATATAAGAAATATATAGATTGAGCTCTCCACTCAAGAAACAAAGATGCTGAATCTAGGAACAAATGATACAAGAACTGCATGCCTAACAACAAGGCCCATGTGAAAATCTTAAACAGGGTCATTGGCATATGAAATAATGATGTATTCTGAAATATTTTTTTTTATTAATTCCATTTTTAAAATTTCTTCATGACTTGAAATATGAATAAAATAGCCCACATTTAGAGCAATTGTAGACAAGTCACTCAAAATTTTTGAATTGCAATATATCCTCTTCAGTCCAAAACCAACATAAAAAGTAGTAATAGTGCAAAATTCAAAACCCAATACTTACAAATTTCTATCTCTGTCATTGTAGCTTCAAGTAATGATATCAAACTGAATTCCACAAGCAAAACACTACAACCCTAGTAGCAGAATGTAAGGCTTGCAAGCATGTGAAAGCATTTAACTCCTCCCGATATTAAAATGACAAAATAATTACCCATGATAATTACCACAACCATAATTTCACAAATATCTAATAAAAATAATGAAGAAAGTAATGCATGTCAATGTCAGACGTAGGCTAACACAATCTCCCCATTAACTAAAATATAAATAAAAAACAATTGTTTATAAGTTGACCCTATGAATATTAACATGTGACTAATAACATGTATTTGTACAAAATTGAATTGCTTTGGAACATAGATCAATTAATAAAGACTTCAAGACATCTTCAATACATGCCATAAATAGTAAAAAGGATTCCAAAAACTAAAATGGCCATATCAATGATTTTTTATGGAAAAATTTAGAGAAATTTTAAAAGATTTAA
This sequence comes from Wollemia nobilis, assembly GCA_028583015.1. Taxonomy (NCBI): domain Eukaryota; kingdom Viridiplantae; phylum Streptophyta; class Pinopsida; order Araucariales; family Araucariaceae; genus Wollemia; species Wollemia nobilis. The sequence continues at coordinate 46,539 of JAQPPZ010012210.1, read as the reverse complement.
GTTGAATCAATGCTAGAAAATAAATGTAAGTAATGTACAAACTAAGATCTCCACCATAGAAAAAAATATGTTGAATCCAATAATAGATGATGTGTGGGGAAGGGAGGAATGCGTGGGGGGGTAAGGGAAGGGAGGATGCATTGAAAGGAAGGGGATGCATGGGGGGTACATGGAAAGGTGGGGGAAGGGGAAGGAAGGATACGTGGAGAGGAAGGGGACGTGTGGGGGACTAGGGAGGGGGATGCATAGAATTAATAAGGGGAAAATGATGCATGGAATTAATAAGGGGAAAGGGATGCATGGGACAAGAGAAGGGAATTTGAATAGTTTCTTCTCTTATTCATTATAGCGACACAATCCACATGCATGCTTCCTATCCATCGATGGATTTGGGTGCCATATCAAATATTTCTCATCTACGTGTTCCACATATTTTAAGGCTACTTTTTGCTCACATCGAAATCATGGTCAATGTAAGTCATTCACGTAATGCAGGAGAATCTACGATTGCTCATTTACCAAGCTATTAGGTAAGGTGATCCACCTTCAGACTATGTTAACTACCTATCGAAAGATGTAGCTACTCTACCTACATTTGGGTGACTCTTATCTTGATGCACCTAATAAATAGTAAATGCCTCTCTCGACCATGATCTATACCTCTAATAATATGAGGCTTCTTGTGGCCTTGAATAATGGTGACATCATGTTTGAAGGTGAAGATTTGCAGTAGGATTAGATCCATGATATTGATGATTGTGTTGACTATAAATTGTGCTCAGAATAATCATAGTTGTTCACCTCTTTATGAATCCATGGTGGACACGAGACCTTCACTAGACATGTGTCTATTGTTTGAATTGGGCATAGGGTTATGCATAGCGACTATTTATCACCAAATTGGCTAAAATTAGGATTTTCAAAATTTGAAATTGGCTAATATTTGGGACCCTTGACTAGAGTCCATTAGCCAAAAAAATTGGGTGCAAATTTTTTTTAGGTCGATTTGCTCCAATCTTATAATAATTTGACCATTTTAAGTTTAAATTTCCAACATTACTCCTAATAATAGTGAGCCTTCTACATGTGTGTGGACACTATTCTCTTGGATTTCGAAACTAATTTGCCAAAATTTTATAAATACATTTTGGGGCCAATCCCTTACGCATAACCATAATTGGGTATTTTAGGATCCTCGTTGATAAAAACATAGGATGAAACCATATTAACATATACATATAGCATTACATTAATTAAAAAAATTATATATAACATATTTCCTACAGTATCCTTCAAATTTTTACTTTACAAATGCAAGAGAGCATGATCACCCATATCACCTAAATGACCTTTTATTAAATTAATATGAAGAACTCTCTGCTATAGTTATATTACATTACCCATTACAACCTGTACTATATGACTACATGGAAGAGATTTTGGATTTGTTTTTGTTCTTCAAATCAAGGATTACGTAGACACAACCTGCATGTAGTTTAATGATAAACTGATATGATTTTTTGTACACAAAGTTTCTATTATGTCCAATAATACTTACCATGTGAATAAAAAATATACAACAAGCCTTTACCATGTGAATAAAAAATATACAACAAGCCTTGTGGATTCTAAAGGAACTACTTTTGTTATGCTCTGATCATTGATTACCTATTCTTATGTTATGCTCTAGCATTGTCCATCGACTTCCTTTATGTGTTTTGTTAAAAATATTCTCCAGCCGAAAAGAAATTTTCCACAGATTTTGTACTAGTTTTGGTTCATAAGGGCAACCTTAACAAGACCATTCATACACATAAATTAGATTAAATAATTTTTTTTAGTTTATTTCGAAGGTTTTAATAAACTAATACCAAAGCAAAGGATTGTGACTATTGAGTTCTAGGCTTTGTTTTGAAACCTAATAATATGAAATAGATACTCTTATTAAATCTTATTTAAAATTAAAATTGAAATAGTGCTTAGGAATAAGAGCTTATTGTACCTGCATCCCGATTTCCATTGAATCTAGTTGCAATTCCAATCCAACATCTTTTAGAGATTTTTCAGACTTATGAATATTTGAAGAAGTTGTTGATCATCCTGAGAGCTTCAAAATATTTTCAAAGCCTCTGAAAGCTTGTTTTTTTCCAGTACAAAATACAACATTTGGAGGGTAGATTTTGTATTTTCTATATAACATGTTGTACCAGTGTTGGATCAAAAGACATAATAGTGAAATGGCCTATAGGAACTAAGTCTGATTAGGTATTTCATTGCACCTCCTAAAAAATTAGTAGACCCCATAGTAAGAGTCTCAATATCATAAGCCATGATTTGAGAACCATCCCGAATAACTCATTTTACAAAGTTGAGGGAATCTTATTTCATGAGTGGATTCCATTTTGGAGTGGTTTTTTACACTCTTCTCCTGTCACTTTAGCCTTGGATTTAATGGATTTGTACTAAGTGGGCACTAGAAATTCTAAGGCTTTATAGACTTCTGGTAATTTAAAATGGGAGAAACAAATTCTAGGTACAATATCATATCTAGATATTCCAAGGCTTTGTAGACTTTTGGTAATTTAAAAATGGAAATAACAAGTTCTGGGTACAATGGCATACCTTGAAACTATATGGCATAAGTAGGGATACCAGACCATTTTTCTCATTCAATTTATTTTGAAAATATCCATTCTAAATGCTTTCTTGCATAAATAAACATTAAAATACCATTCAAAATACTTTCTTGCACAAATAAACATCAAATTACCCATGCCTCGCCAATCTACAAATCCTACCAAAAATAAAAAATCCCTTCCACCTGAATATTTCATTATTTTTTCCTCCCATTTGAATCCTTCATTATTTTTTAGGTGATTATCCACCCTAATATGGTGTTTTATAACCCCCCTCTTAGGGTGATCCTAAGATGGTGATTATAAACCATCGTATTTTAACCATTGTCTTAGGATGACCTAAGAGTGCAGTTTTAAACCACCCTCTTAGACCTAAGACGAAAGTTTATAACAACTCTCTTAGGATCACCCTAAGAGGACAGTTATGAACCGCCATATTATGGCTAAGAGGGTGGTTATCCTAAGAGGACAATTATAAACCACCCTCTTAGGATATATTAGGGCAGTTTTTTACTGCCATAAAAAAACCACCTTATTTTAGCCATTATTAAAGCACTTTTGTGGTGTAGTGTATATTTATTCCCTTAATAGGAAGAATTCAAGTTATAAATAAACTTATGGCAGCATCTCATGTTTACTACTACTCTTGTTTTAAGGCCTTAAAGGATGCCTATAACAAATTTACTTAGGTCGTTCATAGTTTTTTACGGACCAAATAAGATGGGGAGGTAGGCATGACAACAATCTCATGAAATATTTGTATTCAACCAAAGGCTTTAGGAGGTCTAGGTATTATTGATCCTCTTACCCAAAGTAAAATTTTATCTATGAAATGGGTTGCTAAAATCATTATTAGAGAGAAATTTTGAAAACACCTATTCCAATATAAAAATATCCCAAGATACTCATAAAGGTAAATGAAAATAAACCCTATGGGATGATAAGGTCCTTAATGCACCATACTTTATGGTTAAAGAGTCTATTCCTCTTACCTATAACTAGAAAGTTTAGCAATCAATTTCTTGTTTATTGGCTTGGAAGTATGACTCCTTATGGCATGGCTTTAGCATAAGTTTGATAAGTTTTTGCTGGAGTAAAATTATCCTCCATAATGATAAACATTTATATTTGTGCAATGCTCTTTGAGGAATGGTGTTTTTTAAGAAATGTATAAATATAATAATGGATATTTGAGGTCCATGCAACTAATCAATTCTCACCTAGACCCAGATCTACATTTTTTCTCTTTCCACTTCATTCAAGGAGTCTTGTGGTCTTATTGTAGCTTCCATTCTACGTGAGGTCCTTATAAATTTTGGAACAACGACCTGCAATATATAGGCTAACTGGAGATGGCTTAATCACCATAGAATCTCTTACATTAAATCCATTTGGATCTACATTTTTTTTTGTGTGTTCTTTATCATTGGAATCTAAGCTCAATATCAAGTGGCAAGTCAATTTTACCAATGCCTAGTGGAAGTCTCTTGTTGCTAAAATTTGAAAAGTTTCTATTGTATCCAAAACTCAATGTCTTGGATGACGGGTTCTGCAACAAAAACTTTTGACTTTTGAAATTTTGGCTCTGGTTTTACATATTTCTTCTAAATGTAATTTTTGTAATGCTTCAAAAGTTATTATTCATTTTTTTTGCTTTTGTGACATGACTAAATATTTTTGGGATTTTTTCTACACTTTTTTCTTCTTATCCTTCACTACATCTTGGAAGCTTGCTTTGTTTATTTTTTCCCAACAAGATCATTGTCCCAAACTTTGGTACGTTTGTAGACTCATTTTCCTCAAACATATTTGGAAGTTTAGATGCAAATAGGTGTTATACAAAACTTATCCTTTGATATTTTGTTACATTTAGGATGCATTCATTTCCATATTATTGGATCTTATAGTACACTAGATTTTACCATAGGATTCATCAAATATTTTATAGGTTTCAAGATCTTCAAAAATTTTAATAGAAAATAAAAAAGAAAACAATAAACAATGATGAACTGGTTCAATAACTCATTACTTCTTTTTCTTCTTTGAATACTTCAAAAGATATAATGAAATACATGCTTAAAACTCTTCCGCATGATAGGCTCTCCAAAGGATAAATAATGATATCAAGCATATTGCAATAGGATACAACTATAATCTCTTTATTGATATTAGCATTTATTCTTATGTGTACTTTATTATTCTCTTTATCCACATAATTTTAACTTTTTTAGTTGATGATACTAAAACCATATTATTGTAATGTTCCGGTTAATAATATAATATAATCTTAGATTTTAATATATATATATATATATATATATTTTTTTATATATATATATTCAATTTTAATTAGTGCAAATTTTCACTCTGTCCTTTTGCAACAAAAATGCCCAACCTTTCACATAATCAACATTTTGTCAATATAAATTAAAAGACACTCTTCATGGAATAATCAAGTTAAAAATGAAAATTACATTCTCTAGAATTCCTAAATTGTCCATAATATCTAAATGCATTGTCATTTTTAGCAGAGTTATTGTCCACCTTTCCACTATCCACTTTGACAACCACAAATGGTCTCTCTGAGATTGTTGTCATTTTCCCTCTGATTTAAATGGGGGAGGTGTAAGCTCCACAAACACAACTATATTTGGACATTACACAGGTGAACCAGATATAATTTTGGATATATTTTACAATAGCAATGACAATTGAGCAAAGTTTTATGCTTATGTTTTTTGTGGCTTTTTGTTTCTATTATTTTGCTAAAGATCGTAAATGTCTAGAAGAAGCTTCCAAAGCCCTGTAAGAATATTGTCTTTTATTTCCATGACATAATCTACAATGATAAAATGTGGATAGTGTAACATATCCACTGATGGGAGCTCCATAATGGGGAATCTCACCCTTTTGATAGAGAACCACTATTTTTGAGATCTAGCAGTGTTTGATGATCCCATTATACTTGATAATAGTCTACACTCTATTTATATGATATAAACAACACCTTCAGCTCATGGCTTGGCTTCACATTTGTGCTAAGTTCCATGGATTACAAGGGCACCATCACCTTCAATAGAGCATATCTTACTTTGACAAAATACATAGATATCTCTATAGTAGGTGGGATGGGTAATTTTGTAATGGTAATAGGAATCACTATGATCTTAACTGATGCGTATGAAGGAGATGTTTATTTTCATCTACATTTGAATATTACTCTCTATGAGTGCATCCCTAGGGCTAGGTGGATTGGTAAGTGTAGGTGTGTTTAGGCACTTACCAATAAGAGACCTAGATTCAAAACATATGAGAATCAAACCTATTACAAATGTAGTAGTTTGATATGAATCCTTTGAATGTATGCTAGATCAATGAGGATGGTAAAAAATCCCAAGCACCTGGTGGTCCATTTTATAGGCTAAATAATAATAATATGGAATAGGGGTTATAAGAGGAATCCCCAAGGTTTGAAACCTACTTAGTGGTAGAAAAATATTGTGGTTGTAACCAAATTCCCCTATGCATCAAAAAATAAAAATAAACAATTAAAATAAAAAATTACTCTCAGAAGGATCCTGCAACTTGAGTGGGATTCATATGCAAAAGGATCTAAGCAAAGGAGAAATATGGGAAGCACACAGGTAGAGATTAAAAAATTTAATGGATAGAATTTTGAGTTATGGAAACTCAAGATGGAGGATCTATTGGTTTATAGAGATAAGCAGATTGCGGTCTCAAAAATAAAACTAACATCAATGATAGATTAGGATTAGCTAAAAATTGATAGGAAGGCAAGGATATCTATCATATTGTGCTTATAATATTCGGTATTGTTGAATATATCTATAGATACTATGATAAAGTTGTTATAGGAGAAACTAAGAACATTGTATCAGAGAAATTTCCTATTAAATAAATTCTTTCTTCAAAAGAAATTGTATTCACTTTGCATGAATAATGGTGAACCTGTGGCTGAAAATATGAATACTTTTAACACTGTGGTAAGTCAATAACCTCTATAGAAGTAAAAGTATATGAAGAGAAAAAAGTGTATTAATTTACTTTATTCATTACTTGATTCATGGGATAACCTAGTTATGGCTATCACCAATACTACATCTACATTGGAAGAAGAGGATATAGTAAGAACTTTGTTATCTAAGGATATGAGATGAAAACTATTCTAAGTATTATCATCAAAAGGATGTCTTGGTTGTGAGAGGTCATTCTCAAGAAAGAATAAAAAAGAAATCAAGAGAAAGGAAATCAAAATCTAGGGGTAAATATGTTGCCCTAGAAAAGAGGAAATGCTAGAAGTGTGGTAAAGCAGGGCATAATAAAATTGACTACAAATATAAAAGGGTTTATAGTAATTTATCATCTAATGAAGGAACTTCTATAGAAACAAAGACCACAAATGAAGATTCAAGGGACTTATTCTTAGTTGCAGCATGCTCAAGTGAATGCCATAACTCATGGTTGATTGACTCAAGTACTTCTTTTCATATAACTCCACATAGGGAGAGTTTCTATGAATATGAAAAGATAAATGGAGGTGAATTATTCTTGGAAGATAATTTGACATATAAAATAATAGGTTGAGAAAGAGTCCAATTGAGACTAAAATATGGAATAATTAAAACACTTCCTAGTGTATTGCATATTTTGGGTTTGGCAAAAAATCTGATATTTATGAGTAATATCAATGATGTAGGTGTGAATATGGTATTCAATAAGGATAGTTGCAATATGGTTCATGGAGACTTAGTTTTGGTAAAAAAAGTTCACATAGTAACTTTGTTCAGACTTTAGGCTAGAACTATAACTATTGATTGCAATAACTCTTCATTTCTATAGGAAAATAATATGATAGAAATGGCTTCGAGTATTCCTGCAATGAAGATAATGTTGTGGCATAAACGCATGGGGCATATTGGTGAGAAAGTCCTTTGAACAACAAAAAATAAAGGTATGGCTAAATCCAATCGTCGAACTGACTATCAGTCTCAACTGCTAGTAATTAATACACATGCAACTGGATCTGACAAATATTGCAGGAGGTGTATTTTCCAGAGGTGTCAAATTTGGTTTAATTTTCTAAAAACCTCCTTTAAACCATATTTCATAAAAAATTTGACACCGAGCATCTCCCTCAGCCTGTGGAAGTCTTTCTCCTTCAAAGATTTTGTGAATATATCTGCTATCTGTTCTTTGGACCTACAAACAGTAGTTCAATCTCATTAAATTTCAATAGCTCCCTAATGAAATGATAGTCTATGTGCTTCGTTTTGCTATGAAATATAGGGTCCTTGGACAATGCTATGGATGAATTATTATCACAAAATATAGTTGTTGTTGCTTCTAGTGGATGATTTAGTTCACTCAAAACTCTTCTCAGCCAAACTACCTAGAAGGAGGCTGAGGTGGTAGCAACATACTCTGCCTTAGCAGTTGATAATGCACTAATAGGTTATTTCTTTGAGAACCATGAGACTACTCCAGATCCAAGAAGAAAGGCATATCCATAAGTGCTCTTTCGATAATCGATGTTGCCAACCCAATAGCTATATGTGTAGCCAATCAGTTCAAGTTGATCTTTCTTGGCATAATGGATTCCATGGTTTCTTGTTCCATTAACATACCGTAAAATTATTTTGCATGCTTGCCAGTGAGTCTCCTTGGGTGATTCCATGAACTTATTGATTAAACTCACTATAAACATCAAATTTGGCCTGGTTGCAGTCAAATACATTAGACTGCCAACTAAGATTTTATAAAGAGTTGGATCCACAATTCTATTGTTATTATTTTTACTCAACTTCAGGCCTATTGCAATCGGGGTGATGGCAGGTTTACTATCCTCCATATTAAAACTCTTTAGGACATCCTTTGCATACTTGCCCTGAGAAATGAAGATGCCATCTGTAGATTGGTCAACTTCAATGCCAAGAAAATAATTCATCAGCCCCAAGTCTATCATTTCAAATTCCTTCTTCATGGCTATTCTGAACTGTTCAAATAACATGTTGCTATTACCAATGTAAATTAGATCATCTACATACAGGAATACAATTATCATCTTCCCTTTTGCATTTGTCTTCATATATAAAGTGTGCTCATATGGGCATTTAATAAACCCATTGTCTTGAAAGTAAGCATCAATTCTGTTGTACTAAGATCTGGGTGCTTGCTTCAATCCATACATAGCTTTCTTTAGTTTTAGGACTTTGCCTTGTTGCCCCTCCAGCTCATAGTCGGGTGGCTGGTCTATGTAGACCTCTTCTTCCAACACTCCATTAAAGAATGCATATTTTACATCCATCTGATAAACATTCCAACCTTTTTGGTCTGCCATTACTAGAATAATTTTGACTGTGTCAAGTCAGGCTACAGGTGCATCAACCTCATGATAGTCAATCCATGAATTCTGCTTGTACCTTTTTGCTACTAGTATGGCCTTGCACTTGTATATGTTACCTTGGAAATTAAACTTTTTTTTATACACCCATTTGACCCCAATTGTCTTCTTACCAGTTGGAAGATCCATTAACTCCCAGGTCTGATTTTTCTCTATTGTAGATATCTCATCATCCATAGCATTTACCCATTTCTTATTCTAAATTGCTTCTTCAAAAATAATTGGATCACACTCAAAAAATAAAGCAAAATTGAAATGTTATTCATCAATTCCATTTCTTGTTACCTCATAAATATCTTGCAAGCTCTATGTCTTTGGCAGTGTTTTCAAGTTGGAGATCCTTATTTCAAGTGGAGGTTAATGGGATGATGAGGTTGTGTTGTTGTTGGCACCATTGTTACTGCTTGAAGTTACATATGGTTGTACTCTATTTTCATCCAAATACATAGATTCAATAATTGTTGGCTCTGACTGGCCAGTATTTGACTTCTAGTTCCATGCTTCGTCCTCCAGGAACTTCACATCATGGCTTATAACCATTTTCTTAGTTACAAGATTATACAGCCTGTAAGATTTTGCTTGCTCACTATAACCAGTAAAAATACATTTCTTAGCTTTATTTTCAAGCTTCTTTCTCTTCACATCTGGAATGTGTGCATATGCAATACACCCAAAAACTCTTAAGTGAGCCACACTTGGATTTTGATTGCTCCAATCCTCTTGAGTAATTTTATCCTTCACATTTTTGGTGGGACATCTTTTCAGTAGATAAACTACACATCATACAACTTCTGCCTAGAACTCATGTGGAAAAATCTTTTCCTTTAGCATACTCTGTACCATTTCCATTATTGTTCTGTTCTTCCTCTCTACAACACCATTCTGTTGTGGTGTATATCTGGCTATAAACTGTCTTCTAATTCTATTTTATTTACAAAAAATATGAAATTCATTGGATATGTACTCACCTCCACCATATTTTTTGAGAGTCTTCACATAATAGTTGCTCTGTTTTTCAACTAGAGATTTGAACTCTTTAAATTTGTTGAAAGCTTCTGACTTTTGCTTAATGGGATAAACCCACGTCCTTCGACTGAATTCATCTATGAAAGTCTAAAAATATTTATTTCTAGCAAATGTGTTGGTCTCTATAGGACCATAAATATCTAAATGTACCAGCTCCAATGGTTGTGAAGCTCTCCAAGACTATCCTGAGGGGAACGCGTCCCTATGCTACTTATCGACTAAGAAACCTTCACAAACTTGATTAGGTTACTCTATGAGGGGTAAACCCTTCACCATTTGTTTCTTGTGTAGGAGGGGTAAACTTGATTAGGTTACCATTATAAGAGTAGGCAAGTATTTCCCAAGCCTGCTTTGATTTTTTTGCTGACGCAATTCTTGGGAAAATTGTCTCCTCAACTGTCTACATTATATAAAATAATTCTTTCTAATATTTATTTTGATTCTCCTTCAACAAATTTGAGTCTTCTTGGGAGACAGTAGCCAATGTTGTTGCATTTGCTGGTTCTAAATAACCATTCTCCACCAAATCCCATAGCTCCTAAGACCCAAATAAAATCTTCATTTGAATGCTCCAGTAATCGTAATTTTTACCACTGAACTATGGGATCTTCAACTGTAATGAGTTTTTTCTAGAAGCCATTGCTTCTAACTTCCATGGTAAGGCTCAAGATATGATACCAATTTGTAGGTGCGGGCGCAGTGCAATGAAAGCAGCAAAAATGCTATAGTTTCAGATACCCCAACACGTGAATAAGTGTAACGAAATCGTGACACTTGAAGGAGAAAGGAGCGTAGGTTTTAAAGTGTCATGATATCGTGACACTTAAATAAATAAACGTACGGAGGACCTTAGGTGATGTGAAATCATGACAAGCAATTTTGCATCACTTTCACGAGTTGATATAGACTAAGGTGCGGGAGAACATAAAATGACCCGAAATCGCTACTCATGAAAATGTGACTTTTTTAGAGTCAAAGCTTGGTCAAGTAATCTTTTAATAATATGGGCACTAAAAACCAAAGCCTAGCTTTTGGAGGAATGAAATAACAAAGGCAGAGGGACTTAGGGAAGAAATACAATTTATCCTTTGCAAATCGAAATCCACACATTTCTAAATAAAACACATGAATATTTAAATAGAGACGATGAAAGGATAAAATAAGACTATAATATAATATCACTTTGTTAATCAATAAGAAACACTTGCAATGCTCTAATATGCAAAATATATTTGATATATTGATTAATATAAATCTGACTGCGATAGCAGTATTACAAAACCAAATAAACTTATACCCGTGTGCTTCTGCTATGGAAGCTTACATACATCTGCAAATGATATTGCAGGATAACCACACACATAGGAATTTTGAATACTATGGCTTCAGCTCCTGCTTTTCTTCTCCTCTACTCTTCTCAGCTTTTGCCCTCTACTCTATTTTTCTCTGCTCTAACTCTCACATTGCAAAATAGAACCCTAAAATAAATATATATCTAGGGTTTCAAGCAAGAGGCGGGAAGGCACCACCAACTACTTTGACATGCATTTAAGACAAAGTTTGAGTTTACATCCAATCATCGAACTGACTGTTAGTCTCAACTGCCAGTAATTAATATGCATGCAACTGGATCCAGTGAATATTGCAATAGGTGGATTTTCTAGAGGTGTCAAATCTGGTTTAATTTTCTAACGTTAATTAGTATTTGTTTGCTTGCCTTTGGAAGTATAGATATAGTAAACACGTAATCTTGTTTCCTCTAAATTACTGAGCAATTATGTGTATGCTTGTCTTGCATATTTCTACCAAGAATTAATGTGGAATTAATGTGAGAATGATTGTAAATTTTTGTGCAAGAAAACTTACCATTCTGAGCTTTAGTACCACTTAAGCACATTATCTTTATTGCAAATATCTTTAAATTTTTGAAACAATGGATCTCTCATCACCTCTAATTATCTCTCATCACCTCTAATTTTTTGCAATGTGCTTAATCAATAGTTCAAAGTTAAGAAAAATAAAAATTGAATGCACATAAATTTAGACTACGAGGAAGAACATAAAATATTCATTGCATAAAATGGTGTGCAACTATATATTTATATAGATATTTGAGTTTATATGAGTGGGAAAAAGTTATAGAAGGCATGTATAACATTTCTCATGTCAGTATTCCTGAATGTTCTATTCTAAATAATCACCCATTGTAAAAAACCATCCCAATATATATATTCCAAACACCTCCATCAAATATTTTTTCTAAATATTTTTTTCAAATCACTATAGGGTAATAAAGGTTTTGCGGGACTCTATGGGTCTTATGATTAGGTACATATTGTAATGTTCTTATGTAGATAAACTATAACCATAGTGTGGCCCTTGTCAACCTTCTAACTTAAAATACAGATGATGCTTAATAACCATCAACAATCATTATCAACACAACATGAATTTTTATGTATTATATTTGAATTCTTTTGAGAATAAGTCATTTTTTAATCCATTTAACATTTATTTCACATTATTTCATTTTATCATATTTATTCATCTATAATTAATTTTTTTGTGCTCCAACAATATTTCTTAGAGTGATATCCATCCATCCATAATCAATTTTATCTTGGTGATAACAACATTTATTAGATTGATTATTTCCACCATAAATCTCATATGGATACAAATACCAACACTTAGGTGTTATATATTTTGGCTTTTCACAATGATTGCAACGAATTATTCTAAAATTTTTATCATGATCATCCACAATGATTACAATAAATTATTCTAAAAGTTCTATCTTCTACATAGGTTTCTCCTTTCACAAACTTGATGTTCTCATTTTGTGTTTGACCAACATAACCAAGGCCTACATTCTTTGGCCTTATATTTAGTTCTATGGGATTTTTTATACCTTCTGCATTCCTTTCTAATTCTTTTCCATCATATCCTATTATTTTTATTAATTTAAAGTCAATAACTTTGGTGTGCTTTTCAAAGCAACCAATATCTTCATCATCATCATCATCATTGTCTTCAATAACATGGCCCTTTGATATTGCCCACACAATAGTCAATATCAACAATATTGTAATATACATCTATTACTTTATCATCATGATGATAGTCTTCAATGACTTATTTATTGAAATTTGCAATGGCCTGGTCATATCATACAATATTTGAGCCTTCTCCTCTGGTACAAACAATTAGGTAGAATGTTGGTGTTAGGTTGCTACTAACACTTACATTATCATGAGTTAATCATTCTTTTAAGGATCATTTAACATAATATCTAGGTAATTATTGCATGTAACTACCAATCTTCTAATCTCTCTAATTCTTGCATTATAGCCATATGTAGCTGAAGAATTCCCAAATAAAGTTTTAATGTATCTAGATATCTTGTTATATTCCATTATTGTATTGATAATTTTAAACTTTTCTACTCTATTCTATGATCATTGCAACTTGATAATACTTGAATCTAGATGTACTTAGCTTCTATTTATTTGTTATTATGTTTGGTTAGGTAAATTTTGTATATTATTATAGCGATTGCTCAAGATGTTAGTCATATCTTCCTCTCACTCAAGAGCAGTAAATATGTACACTTATATTTTTTTTAGAATATTTTGCATTGGACATGCATGTTACCTCTTGTATTTTTTATATGATATGGTTTTATCTTCTAGATAAGAATATTAAATATTGCTTTGACCCATGGTATTTCAATATAAGTATGATCCACAACCAAGCAACTCCCTAACTACTCTAAAAATTCCTTGGACAAGCATATTCTAAATATCGGTTGTAAATTAAAAACCACTACATCTTGTATGACTACACATTTTGAATATTTGTATAATAGAATGGGTACCTTCTATTTGATGCTAGTTGTATAAATCTAAATACCCTTGTATAACAATGGTCCATAGTCTAGAAATGAATAATTCAAGCCCATAGCCTCACAAACCACCTATGGAACTATAGTGATAGTGCTTTTTATATATATCATATAATTATATATGATCTAGCCATTTAGGTACAAGGATGTGTAGAATGATAGGGACCAGACTTCATGCCATACAAGCAATGATTGCTTCAATACCAGTCAATTATCTAGGTAATTATATCTTAAATTCATTTCTTATTCAAGAGCAACCTCGACCAGGTCTATCTACTTTATAAGCAACAATTCTTTACTCAACTCCTAAGATATTCCTTGCAATATCTTTGTATTTTTATACTATTTCCATCCTTTGTTCTTTTGTGATTTCTAGATAGTACAATCTCCTATGGACCTATCTCCTCTATTGGCTAATTACTATGGATTTGAATTAGGTTTGGGATACCCTAAAATATTATATGACTATTGAATATCTCATTGATCTTGTACCACTTCTACCCTCTTTTGACTAACTTTTAATCTTTATCTTAGTTACTACTAATATATTAAACATATGTTATAAAAAAATCATGTTCAAATTTATCTCCCAAGAAACTTGTTGAGAAATTTATAAGAAATATTTCTCCATGGACGTAGCCCACATTGGATGAAATATTTTTTCATTGCTTATTCAAGATCAACCTCGACCAGGTCTACCTACTTTATAAGAAGCAATTCTTTACTCAACTCCTGAGATATGCCTTGCAATATATTTGTATTTTTAGACTATTTTCATCCTTTGTTCTTTTGTGATTTCTAGATAGTACAATATTCTATGGACCTATCTCCTCTATTGACTAATTACCATGGCTTTAAATTAGATATGGGATACCCTAAAATATTATTTAACTATTTATTTTCTCATAGATCTTGTACCACTTCTACCCTCTCTTGCCAAACATTTTGATATTTATCTTAGTTGCTGCTAATATCTTAAGCATATGTTATTAAAAAATTATGCTCAGATTTATTTTCAAAAAACTTGTTGAGAAATTTATAAGAAATATTTCTTCGTGGACGTAGCCCACATTGGGTGAACCACATTAAATCTATGTCTCTTATGTGTATGGTGATTTGTGTATCATTATTGTAATTCATAATATTAGATGATATTGCTTTGGAAAGAAAAATAAAAATTTTATCTTATATTGTTCACCTCCCCTCTCAGTATAAGATTGTGTTCTTCATAGTAATTTTTTGTAGGTAAACATGAACTTTCTCCATAAAGGTTTGAATCTATTGGTGTATTCCTCAAATTTTAACATGATAAAAACCTAAAAAAAACAACCATGTACAAAGAAATCAATTTAGTGATGGAAATCTCAGTTAAATAACATGTAATTTTTAATATAGATAAATAAAAATATATTTAAAAAGAAAGATACAAGCTACTATAAAAAAAATATGGAGAATCTAAGCTTATGCTTTTAAAATTAATTATATTTTTAAATGATATATTATTGCTCTATATGTTAATTCATGTTTATATTTATAGATTTATTTTTTAGATCCTGATTGCATTATTCTTTTCTTCATATTTATTTTCCAACATATAGTGGTTTTACCATTTAAGTTGTAAACAAATTGATTCAATAAAACAAGAATATTATGTAATGTTTAAATTTTCATAAATAAATAATTAATAAAAAGTAATATGAAATCCATACATTGAAAATTTGTTCATAGATTTCATGCATTCAAAATATTTAATCACATTATCCTTAAATTGTTATTGTAAATTATTTTTAGTAATGAATAAAAGATTGAAACCTTAATTATCTTCAAAGAAACTGTAACTCCATCCTTTCAGCAAACTCAAATAAGTGCCTAAACAAAATATCAATGATAATATTAAATAAAACATAGTACAAGTTTTGATTTCCAAAAAATGGATTTCAAAATAAATATCTAAAAAAATTATGCACAACATCAATATTTTTATTATTTAAAGATCATATAAACCAACAAATACTTGCTAGCCAAAAAAAATTAAAAAGCAAATAAAATTTTAACAATGGAAAGAAAAACTCAATAAAAAAAAATTCACTGGCTTAAATCTAAGGGCAGAAATCTAAGCTGATGTGAAGGTTCTAAACGATCGCGTTACGTCACTCGCTTCAGTAGAAAACGGAGATACTGCGCCTGACGTTCTATCGAGATATGAAGCAATCAACAAGTCCACGAGAAGCAACGCAATGGAGATATCCCCCTCTTCATAATTACTGGAGGAAGCTGCTTTTCACGCGCAAACCAGAACGGGCTTGCGTAGTACAAAATATTTAATCCTCCTCAAGAATTCCGCTTCACAAAAGGAGCACGACGGCAGGGGTACAATCAGCAGACCACCGTTATTATTAAGACTGTTCAACTATTTTTGTCCGTGGACGTAAATCGCAAGTTTTAGAAGGTAAGCATTGGCATTTTCTAACAATTCTTTGTGTGTGCCTCAATGTTTTAGGTAATCACGTACCATCTAAAACAGAAAATAAATTCTCAAAGCAGAAGTTAAGGGAAAGTTATTCACGTTTTAGAAATGATTTAAAAGACTTGCTAGTAGTGAATTATTTTTATTTTAAATAAAATATATATTTTTTATTATGAGTAAAATATTTATGTTTTTTAGGGTTAGGTAGACTGATAAGTGTTAGTCTGTTTTTTTTTTCCTAACTTAAGTATTCAACATAACTCCTACATATTTTGTAGTAGATTCATACTTAAATCTCAATCACATATTATAATTTTTTTATATTTTTATGCTAGTCTATTTGTTATATGAGATTTAAATTTTTGTTGCTTTATTCTTGGTTAGAATAAGATAAGGTTAAGCATTCAACATAACCACTAAATATTTTATAATAGATTCATATTTAAATCCTCTAGTACAATCAAATTATAATTTTTTTAATATTCATATGCTAGTCTATTTGCTATATATATTTTAAATTTTAGTTGCTTAGATAACATGTCAAAAGACTAGGAATTAGAATATTTATTGATCAACTATATATATATATATAATTTCACCCCTGTAATTAGTATCTAGCTTATATATAAAAAATTAGACACTGTCCATGATTTTGTATTGTTTATTTGAAACATTTTTTTAAGATTATTTTATTAGTTGATAATGTTGGAAGTAAATACATAGAGATAAGTTTTATTATACCTCTAAAAAAATTATTGATTACGTGAAAAAAAAAAATTACAATTAAATAAATGTTATTCTATGTTTTTCTCAACGAAAATAATTAATTAATAATATAACTTTAAAAAATAAACATAAAAATTATAAATATATTTTCATAATTTTATATCAAACCTAATTTAATATAATTCGAGATATAACTCAAACATTCGTAAATGGCCTCTCCAAGCTCGTTGCCATTTTCCCACGTGCTTGGGTGCATCAATCTAGTTCCCTCTATATAAAATGGGGGAGGTGTAAACTCCACAGACGCACCCGCATTTGGACATTCCAGGTGAGCCAGATATAATTTTGGGTATATTTCGCAATGGCAATGACGGTTGCTGTAGTTTTACGCTTGTGTTTTCTGTGGCTTCTTGTTTTTACTGTTTTGCCGAAGATTTTAGATGGCCAGAAGAAGCAGCTTCCAACGCCCTGTAAGAATGTGGTCTTTTATTTCCATGACATAATTGAAGAAATTTAATTTCTTTTTTTTTTCTTTTGCCGAAGTCTGGGAGGGAGCGAAGTGCGAAGTGCGAACAGTGCAGTGCGAAGTGTGCAGTCGGGTTGCGCACGGATCTGGGGCGCAGTCGGGTTGCGCATGGATCTCGAGCGCAGTCGGGTTTCGCACGGATCTCGGGCGCAGTCGGGTTGCGCACGGATCTCGGGCACAGTCGGGTTTCGCAGCGAAGTTGGGAAGACAGCTCCAGACTTAGCCAAATTTTTGCCTTGCAAAATTTTCCTGTCCGGAGGCTTGCGCGGCTGCGGTGTTGGTTTCCCTGGCTTGGGAAGAACTGTACGGAAGAGAGAAACACCGATCTGAGTGCAATGTTTCAGATTTGAGCTCTAACTTATAGAACCCGAATGAAATCGCTCTGAGGTGATTTGTACAGAGAACAATAGACTTTAGTACATAGAAATAACTACAAACCCTATAGATGTCTTAAACAACATCGAACTTTATTCATATAAAACGAGGGTTACAGAAGTCCTCAACTAAGGAAATAATAACATCTGCAGACTAAGCTGTAGGATAAACTAAAAGGAAAAACAAATGTCGAGTTGGCTGTTCGAACATTAAACAGATGAGCCACACTGCTCATTGAAACGCTCTCCTCTTTTCTCTGCTCTTTTCTCCACACTTCCACACTCATGTCTGAAAACCCAAACTGCCTTATATAGTTGCGGGGAGAGGAAGATAGGGTTTGTCCTCTGACAGGTTCTGACAAACCCTCAACTAGGGTTTCTAACCAATCGCTGACCTAGCATTAACTTCTACGACGATCGGATCTGTCAGACGTCACATCTATCAGAGGGTAGGTGCAACGTCATGTCAAACTTTTGTCGGGATCCCTGACTGCATGAGCGCAGTCCGGCTGAGGCATGAAATATGGGTTAATATTTCTAACACCCTCCTTTAAACCAGATTTCATGAGCGCTTTGACTCCAAGCTGCTTTTGCAATCTGCTGAAGTCTTCCTCCCTCAAAGGCTTCATGAAAATATTTGCCAACTACTCCTTGGATCTACAAAACTACAATTGAATTTCTCTAGACTTCACCAACTCTCTGATGAAGTGATAACGAATATCGATGTGCTTCATCCGGCCATGGAACACGGGATCCTTTGACGGTGCAATGCATGAATTGTTATCACAAAAAATTATTGTCGTGCCTTTTAGAGGATAGTTCAGTTCATTCAGAACTCTTCGCAGCCAAACTGCCTGACATGCGGCTGATGTGGCGACGACATATTCTGCTTCGACTATGGACAACGCAATGATGGGTTGTTTCTTGGACACCGATGAGACTGCCCTTGATTCGATATGGAAAGTGTACCTGGAGGTTCTCTTTCGATCGTCGGTACTGCCAGCCCAGTCATTATCTATGAAGTCGACCAGTTCCAACTAGTCCTATCTAGCGTAAAATAGGCCATTATTCTGCATCCCGTTGACATAGCACAAGATCCTCTTACCTACTTGCCAGTGCGTGTCCTTTAGAGTCTCCATGAAATGACTGATCAGACTGACTTCGAACATCAGATATGGCCGAGTTGCAGTCAAATACATCAGACTACCAACTAGCCTCTTGAACAGCATTGGATCTGCATTCCTTCCTAAATCCAACTTGCTCAACTTCAAACCTATGGCTACAGGTGTGATGGCAGGTTTGTTGTCCTCCATCTTGAACCGCTTCAGGACATCCTTCGCATACTTGCCCTGAGAAATGAAGATGCCATCTGCTGATTGGTCAAATTCAATGTTGATAAAATACTTCATCAGCCCTAAGTTCGTCATCTCGAACTCCTTCTTCATGGTTGTTCTGAACTGGTTGAATAAGACATTGTTGTTGCTAGTATAAATCAAATCATCCACATACAGGCAATCGATAATGACCTCACCTGCTTCATTTGTCTTCATGTATAGGGTGTGCTCATATGGGCATTTAACAAACCCATTTTCCTAAAAATAACTGTCAATCTAGTTGTACCAAGCTTGGGGCACCTGCTTCAAACCATACAGGGCTTTTTTTAGCTTCAGGACTCTGCCCTCCTAGCCTTCAATTTCGTAACCTGGTGGCTGGTCTATGTAGACCTCTTCTTCCAACACTCCTTTAGGGAAGGCTGACTTGACATCCATCTAGTACATCTTCCAACCCTATTGGGCTACAATTCCAGGATCATCCTAACTATGTCAAGTCAAGCTACAGGTGCATAAACCTCATGGTAATCAGTGCCTGACTTGTGCTTGTAACCCTTCACCACCGGTCTGGCTTTATTCTTGTCAACGTCTCCTTGGGCATTGAACTTTGTCTTATACACCCACTTGACCCCAATGGTATTCTTCCCTGCTGGAAGATCTATCAGTTGCCATGTATCATTCTTTTCAATGGCTTCAATATCCTCGTCCATCATCTGCACCCACTTCTGATTCTAACTTGCATCTTCAAACTTTACTGGATCAACTTTAGTAAAGAATGCAAATTTAGAGTACTCTTCATCTATGTGGGTTTAGGTTATCTTGTAAATTTCTTCCAAGCTCCTTGTCTTCGTTGGCGTCACCAGGTTTTGGATTCTACTTGCACATGGAGGCAACTGAGATGGAGTGGATGTGCTACTGCTGGCACCGCTACTGCTACTGGAGGTTGCAGGTGGCTGCACACTTCCTTCTTCCAAATCAACAGACTATACTACTGTTGGATTTGATTGGCCAGTCTTCGACTTCCATTTCTAGGCTTCATCTTGAAGAAACTTCACATCATAGCTAATGATGAGCTTCTTTGTCACAGGGTTGTATAGCCTATATGCCTTTGCCTTCTCATTGTACCCTATGAAAATGCACTTCTCAGCTCTATCATCCAACTTCTGTCGCTTCTATTCTGGAACATGTGCATCTGCAATGCACCCGAACACACGCAAGTCAGCCACACTTGGATTCACACTGCTCCAGGCCTCCTGAGGGATTTTGTCCTTCACGCTTTTGGTGGGACATCTATTCAGCAGGTAGACTACACAAGTTATAGCCTCTGTCCAAAATTCGTCTGGTAATCCCTTCGCCTTCATCATGCTTCGTGTCATCTCCATGATTATTTTTGTTATTCCTCTCAGCAATGCCATTTTGCTATGGCGTGTATCTGGTAGTGAACAACCTTCGAATTCCATGCTTCTTACAGTAGTTATGGAATTCGATGGAGATGTATTCACCTCCACCATCTATCCTGAGAGTCTTGATTTGATATCCACTCTGTTTCTCCACCAGAGCCTTGAACTCCTTGAATTTGGAAAATTTTTATGACTTCAACTTGATGGCATAGATCCAAGTCTTTTGGCTAAAGTCATCTATGAATGTTAAGAAGTATTTTTTGCCGAAAAACGTGCTGATCTGCATCGGACTCCAGTGGCTGTGATGCTCTCCAAGACTGACTGGAAGGGAATGAATCCCTATGTTGTTTTTCGACTAAGTAGCCCTCACAAACTTGATTTTGCTGCTCTATCAGGGGTAAACCCTTCACCATATGCTTCTTGTGCAGTTGATTTAGGCCATTGAAGTTCAGGTGACCAAATCTAAGATGCCACAGCCAAGTAACATTTTTCACAATAGCCAAATCTAAGAAACATTTTATTCTTCGTCATGGACACTATATCAATCTGCCCATGCGACTTGTCTTTGATGGTGCAAGCTTCATATTTGAACTGGACCATATTTCCCTACTACAAGAGCTGTCCAACACTCAGCAGGTTATGCTTCAGGCCAAGCACATAGTAGACATCACAGATCTGCTTTCGTTCACCGTGCCTGGTGTGAATGAGGATCTTTCCTTTCCCCATTACAGGAACTTTGTTGTTGTTCCCCATATTTACCTCATACTGGACTGTTTCATCCAGTTGGGAGAACATATCCTTGTTCCCCATCATGTGGTTTCTACACCCACTGTCTAAATACCAAATATTCTTCTAGCACTCTTCCTTAATGTTGCAAGTCAACAACACATTTCCTCATGCCGCATTTTTGATTTCATCCATGTAATGGGCCTGCTACTAGTTCTCCTTGGCCATCCATTTTCTGTATTGTGAGATGTAATGGTCAAAATTATTACAAAAATAGCATTAGACCTTTGACATGTCCTTCTGACCAGATCCAGCTTGCTAATTTTTTGAACTGCCTCTTCCACCTTGCTGATGGAAATTATAGTTGGTCTCTCCTTCGCTAGGGTTTGACCTTCCTCCTTTCTTGTTGCATTTGCCTCTTCTTCCATGAGAACTAGAGGCGCCATGGTGGGAATCTTGTCTATCGTTGTCTCAGAATGAGACCTGAGCCCTGAATGCTTGCTCTAGAGAGGTATGAGATGAACGGTTCAACCTCTATTCATGTGTTTGCAATGAACCCATGAGCTCATCTATCGAGAGGGTTGTAAAATCTCTTGACTCTTCGATTGTTATCACAACTGAGTCAAACTTGGCAGATAGGCTTCTGAGAATTTTCTCCATGATTCTCTGGCTCTACACGATTTCTTTGTTCAACCACATCTGGTTGATAATGTCCATCGTCTGGGTGAAGAAATCACTCATGGACTTGGACTCACTCATCTGTAAATTTTCAAACTCCCTCCTAAGCATCTGTAGCTTCACTAACTTTACCTTATTGATTCCATGGTACGAGCTGGCCAAAATTTCCTAGGCCTGCTTCGCCTTGGTGGATGATGCGATCCATAGGAAGATAGACTCCTCGACCGCTTGCATGATGTAGAAAAGGGCCTTCTAGTCCTTCTTCATGCTCTATTTCAATAGGTCCTTGTATGCTTGAGAGAGGGCAACCTATGTTGCTGCATATGCCAATTTTGGGTAGCCGTTCTCGACTAACTTCCACAACTCTTGAGATTCGAACAAGATCTTCATCTTGATGCTCTAGTAATCGTAATTATTTCCATTGAAGTGTGGGATCTGCAACTGTAAGTTGTTGCTACTGGAAGCCATTTTGCTTCAGTCTTCGCATTAAGGGATCAGTAGCTCTGATACCAATTTGAAGAAATTTAATTTCCTTTTTTTAACCTTTTGCCAAAGTCTGGGAGGGAGCGAAGTGCGAATATCGTAGTGTGAAGTGCATAGTAGGGAAGTGCACAGTCGGGTTGTGCATGGATCTAGGGTGCAGTCAGGTTACACATGGATCTCAGGCATAATCATGTTTCGCATGGACTTCGGGTGTAGTCGGATTGCGCACAGATCTCAGGCGCAGTCAGGTTGCACATGGATCTGGGGCACAGTCGGGTTGCACACGGATCTCAGGTGCAGTCGAGTTTCATATAGATCTTAGGTGTAGTCGGGTTGCGCACGGATCTTGGGTGCAATCGGGTTGCGCAACGAAGTTGGAAAGACAACTCCAGACTTAGCCAAATTTTGGCTTTGCAAAATTTTCCTATCCAGAGGCTTGCGTAGCTGCGACATTGGTTTCCCTGGCTTGGTAAGAATTGTACGAAAGAGAGAAACACCAGATCTGAGTGCAATGTTTCAGATCTGATCTATAAATTATAGAACCTAAACGAAATCACTCTGAGGTGATTTGTATAGAGAACAACATACTTTAGCACATAGAAATAACTGCAAACCCTATAGATGCCTTAAAAAATAGTGAACTTTATTCATATAAAATGAGGGTTACAGAAGTCCTCAATTGAGGAAATAATAACATCTGCAGACTAAGCTGTAGGATAAACTAAAAGGAAAAACAAATGTCAAGTCGGTTTCTCAAACATTAAATAGATGAGCCACACTGCTCACTGAAACGCTCTCCTCTTTTCTCTCCTCTCTTCTCCACACTTCCACACTCATGTCTGAAAACCCGAACTGCCTTATATAGCTACAGGGAGAGGAATATAGGGTTTGTCCTCTGATAGGTTCTGACAGACCCTCAACTAGGATTTCTAACCAATCGCCAAACTGGAATTAACTTCTACGATGATCGGATCTGTCAGACATCACATCTGTCAGAGGGTAGGTGTGACGTCATGTCAAACTTTTTTCGGGATCCCTGACTGCGTGAGCGCAGTCCGAATGAGGTGTGAAATCTGGGTTAATATTTCTAACAATAATCTACAATGGCAAAAATGTAGATAATGCAACGTCTGCGCTGGTGGGAGCTTCGCAATGGGGAATCTTACCATTATGACAAAGAACAACCATTTTGGAGATCTAGCGGTGTTCGATGATCCCATTACGCTTGATAATAGTCTACACTCTCCTTGCGTGGGAAGAGCTCAAAGATTTATCTCAAAGATATTAAGAACATTTTTGTTGGAAATTTTGAGTTTCTAAGTCAAAATTATCATTGAAGGTTTTCAACAAGAAACAAGGGGTCAAAAATGGTTATTTGATATCCACAAAGAAGGCCCAAGATCAAGAGAATCACTACAGAAAATAAAAATTAAAACAAAAATATAATATTTATTTTATAAATTATTTATATTCAATGAGAATTTAAATTTTATAAATAAATATTATTTACAGCATGGTATGCAATGAGAAGGAAGAAATTTAGCATCAAAAGCATATAATATTATAATTGTTATTATAATATTAAAGTGACATGGTGAAAACCCCAAATAAAATATTTATAATTTTCATTAAAATGTTTTATAAATCAAAGTGGGTTTTATAAAGTTTAATTATATTTCATAAACCCAAAGGTTGGGTTTGGAAGAAAAGGCTTTCGAAGTGCCTTTAAAATCTTCGTTGACGTTGTGGAAGGAAATTAGGGAAGCATCGATGTCTCCCAAGATATGGAGGAAGCAATATAAATACATTATCCAAAGTCTAAAACATTATCCTTGCTCGAATTTTAATTGGCATGCGAAAGAGAATAAGAGCTCGTGAGAATTGTGAATTTTGTGGACAACAAAGTGTTTTAGGAAGGAAGCATTAATTTTCTAAGATAGCGTGGTCTAGTGGTGAGTTGGGAAGCGCAAAAAATTTTGTGTGCAAGAGGGCTTGCATTCGAAATGCTTAAACTGTGTTGGAGGTCATGTTGGTTGAAAGGCACCCAAGGCACACATTGTTTTTTCCAAGGACAAAGGGAGCAATACTTAAGCATGTGCTACATCATTGGTTTCAAACGAGTGCGTAGCTCATGCGGCGGTTGAGGTTGTAGTTAAGGCGCACGTCATGGGCAGAGAAGAGGGTTCAAATCCCTCCAAAGGTAAGGTAAATATTTTGCATTAAAATTTTAATATTTGCCTAAGTTGGGAGGTATAAGGATTGTTTAGTGGAATTGTTTAGAAAGGTTGCTTAGTAAATAAGTGGTGGTAGTTGAGAATTATCATTTGGAGTTATAAGAAGATTTTGGTTTTAATTTTTAATAAAGTCTTAAATTGCTATATTGGTATATTGGAGGATTAAGACTTTTTGGGTATTGTGTAAATTTGAATAAAGGGCTTTTATGATTATTGTGAGGGTGTTGATTATTAATTAAGTTGAAGTGATAAGGTGCAATTTTGATATTATTTTTGTGTTACGTTTTTTTGAGAAAAATATCTTCTAACCCTTATTGAGATTGGAAAAGAAGTAATTATGAGTGTGGCAGATTTGTGAGATCAACTACTTGTCAAGTAAAAAGGTATGGGCAAATTCTTCTTTGGTTGAGTTGGTTGATTGATTTTCTAAAAAATAAAGTTTGGAGTGAAAAATATTTGATTAGGGTTTCCTTTTCAAAAGTGTTTGAGTTAATGCTTCAAGGTTTTCTGGAATTAAGAGTTGTGATTAAAACCTTGTTTGAGAAACATTGTTGTTGAGACCATTGGTTGTTGAAGTGAGTTGTTATGCAAAGAACTTGAACTAGGGTTTGAAAATATCATGAGTATCATTGTTATGTGAGATTTGTTGTTGAGCATTATTGGAAATATTTTGAGTTGGTGTTTACATGCTTGGACTAGGGTTTGTGAGAAAGGGTTGTTTCTTGAGTAATTGGTTGAGTAGAGTTGATTCAGCCTAGTCAAGTGGATGTATGAAGTGATTGTTCAAGTTCCATGAAACAAACTATTCTATATTCTATTTTGAGTTGAGACAGTGATTGAGCTTTGAGTATAGAACATATCGAGTCTCTAACAATTCTCTTTATGCTTCTATGAGATTGAGAGTGATTGAGCATTGAGTATAGAACATATTGAGTCTCTAAAAATTCTCTTTATGTTTCTATGAGATTGGACAAGTTCTGTGTGGACTTTTTAAGTAGATTTGAGGTAAGTATTTGTGGAGACTTGTGGATTAATTTTGTGTAAGATTTTGTGGAAGCTTATAATAAATATTTGGCTATGTTCTAGAGAGGACTTGTTGAGCAGTTTGTACAGGTTTTGAGTGGACCTATTGAGAAAATTTGTGCAGGTTTTGAGTGGACTTGTTGAGCAGATTTGAGCATGTTCTAAGTGGACCTATTGAGAAAATTTGAGCAGGTTTTGAGTGGACCTGTTGAGCAAATTTGAGTAGGTTATGAGTGGACTTGTTGAGAAGATTTTGATAGGTTTTGAGTGGACTTGTTGAGCAGATTTAAGCAAGTTCTGAGTAAGCTTGTTGAGAAAATTTGTAATAGATCGATTGTACTATGTTTAGTATAAATTTGATTGGACTTGTTGAGCAGACTTGTGCTAGACCGACTGGACTGTGTTTAGTGCAAGATTTGAGCATATTTTTTCTAGACTGACTATACTATTTTTAGTGTAGATTTGAGTGGACCTGTTGAGCTGACTTGTGCTAGATCAATTGGACTGTGTTTAGTGTAGAGTTGATCAGATTTTTTCTAGACCAACTAGACTATGTTTAGTATATATTTGAGATATATTTTTGGAGGTAATAGAGCAGAGAGGAAAATATTCTCGAGTGGATAGAGATCCATTAGCTAGGGTAGTGAGGATAGGTCTTCTGAGTGGGAACAAGAGTATTCAGTGGAAAGAGTTCCACAATCCAGTGTAGTGGAGGTTCTTCTATAGCATTACTAGCTAGATAAGAGGAGAAGGAGTTCTTCTATGGATACAGATCCACAAACTAGATTTAGGGGATCAACATCTCCTTTGGATAGAGGTCCATAAACATTGTAATTGGGAAGGTTTCCCAAAATATTGATTGAGAAAATTTTAGTAAAATATTTTCTCCGTGGAGGTAGCCATCTTTGGGTGAACCACATTAAATTGGTGTCTTTATTATGTGTGGTGATTTATGCATTGCTTTTTTCACTGCTATTGATATTGTTATCTATACATTGCATAATATTGATTTAGAAAGAAAAGTAAAAAGTGCTCTTATACTGTTCACCTCTCCCTCTCAATATAATATTGTGTTATTCAATTGGTATCAGAGCGGGTGCCTTCAGAAGAGTTTAATAGCTTTAAGAAAAATCTAACAAGAACATGATGGATTCTAAAGAAGTGTGTTCAAATAATTCAGCACCAATATTTGATGGAAGTGACTACACGTATTAGAGTATGATGATGAGAATATACTCGATGGCACTTGAAAATGAAGTTTGGGATGTAGTGGAATTTGGATATGATCTAGGAGTCAATCCTCCTACATATAAGGAGGGTAAGCTTATACAACACTATAATTCAAAAGCAATGAATGCACTTGTGAGATATTTGCGTAGAACAGAGTTTACGAAAGTTATGCATTGTAGAACTATAAAAGAAATGTGAGATAAATTGCAAGGTATATATGAGGGAGATAAAAGTGTCAAGAAAGCAAAGATACAAAATCTCAAAGGACAATTTGAAGCATTGAGAATGAATGATGATGAAAATATCAATGCTTGTCTAATTTGAATTAATGAGGTTGCTAATGATATGTAAGGACTTGGAATGAAGATTTATGAATCAAATATTTGTGATAAAGTCTTAAGATCTCTTCCAAATAGATTCAGTGAATAGGTTTCTACCATATAAGTGTCACTAGATGGTGATACTTTGACAAGAGATAAGTTGCTTTGTATGATAACAACTTTTGAGATTAGAACAAAAGATCCTACTCCCCAGAAGGAAGTAGCATTCAAAGCAATCAAAAAACAAAGGATAAGAAGTCAGAATAAAAAAACAAGTCATCTAATGATGAAGAAGATAATTATGGTAGAAGAGATAAAGGTACCATAAGACCCATAGATATAATATATGTTAAGTGTTTAGATTATGGAAAGTTTGGATATTTTGCAACATATTGTAAAGAACCAAAGAACAACAATGGTGAAGAAAAACAGGATCACAGGTACAAGGAATCAAAAAGATATAGGCACCAAAATAAAAATAAGGATGAACAAAGAAGACTAGGAAATAAGTTCTTCCAAATATAAAAGAAGAGCTATTATGCTGATAATGCAAGTAAGTACTCAAATGAAAGTGATGATAAGTTTTCATACAATAATAGAGACGAAGTTCTATTTATGATTGAGGAAAAGAACCAGTTAAGAAAAAGAATCCAGTTATTCCCAAATGTTTTAGATGTGGTAAATTTAAACATCTTGAAGATGATTGTACAAGATATGGTTATAGTTTCAGTGATGATGAGTATGATAATGCACTTGAAGGACCGGATGAAAATATTCTAATGACATTAGAAGAAGTAAGTGATCCTATAGAAGATAATTCAAAAGAGAGTAATGATGTGGACAAAGGTAAACAAATGGAGGATTATTTAGTAGAGAATGGTTATGATATCAAGGGAGAACTCATCTATGCCCTTGACATGGTAAAGAAGGTAAGGAAGCAACACTCTAAACTTGAAATTTAGTTTCAAGAATGTGATGAAGAGAGAAGATTTCTCATAGAGGATTTAGAAAAATCAAAGGCTAAGGCAAAGAAATTCAAAGATAAGTTATAAGCAAAGATCTTGGAATGTGAGAAGTTAGCACAAGAAGTGGCACTACTAAAAGAAAATTTAGAGGACTCCAAGATCAAGATGAAAGGATTTAAAAATAGCTCAAATGAAGATACTTCAGAAGAAGATGGTGTAAAATAAAGTGAGACATCTAAGGATGGGTTGAACAATAAAGGGTTCAAAAAATATAGGAACAATGCACAAAGAAGATACAAATGGAACAACAATCAGAATAGGAGACCAATCAGGTCAAGAAAATGAAGCTTTAATGGAATATGTTTTCCATGTCACAGGTTTGGGCACATGGCTTCACAGTGTAGGACACATGAAATATAGGAATATGGTAATGGACAACTTTTCTATTGGTATTACTACTCATGTAATCAGTTTAGTCACAAGGCGATGAATTGCAAGGTTCATGATAGAAGAATATATGGCTTCACTAGGAGAAATACTAAGACATTTGCACCTCTAAGGAATAATAACATTAAGTGTTATAAGTGCAATAATGATGATAACACAACAAAATGGTATAGAGTAGACATTTTGGAAATAGGTATGAACAGGAACAAGAACATTAACAGAAAAAGGAACATGAACGAGAATAGGAACATGAACATGAATAGGAACATGGATGTGAACATGAACAGGAACATGAATGATGACATAGATAGAAACAGTCAGAGAAATAAAAAATTTCAAAAAATAAAGGAAGAGTATAAAGTCAAATAAAAATGCCTTCTTGGAGTAGAAATACTCCCACCCCATAATTAACCACCTCAAAAGGAGGTGGGGGAGGGGCTAAGCTAAGAAGCTCATTCTTAGCCCCAAGACCCAAAGGTGACTCTTTGCCATTGATGTCAAAGGGGGAGAGATTTGTGTAATAGGGAGAGATTTGATATTTGAGAGAGCATTGAGCTAGGGGGAGCAATGTCCCATGGGGAGCAGAATAAAAAGAAAGGTCAAGTTTTGATAAAAATAGTTTTGGTTGCCATAAATAACAAAGGGGGAGATTGTTGGACATTTTGGGTCCCTAATTCAAAGTTGTCATTGATGTCACCAGATGAATTCATCATTAATATCAAGGTTTTCAGAAAGAAACAAAGGGGTCAAAATGGTTATTTTATATCTAGGAAGAAGGCCAAAGATCAAGAGAATCAACGCATAAAATAGAAGTTAAAAAGGAGATATAATATTTATTTTATAAATTATTTAAATTTAGTGAGAATTTAAATTTTATAAATAAATATTATTTACACCATGGTATGCAATGAGAAGGAAGCAATTTATCCAAGGCATCAAAAGGATATAATATTATAATTGTTATTATAATATTAAAGTGATATGGTGAAAACCCTAAATAAAATATTTATAGTTTCCAATATAATGTTTTATAAATCAAAGTGGGTTTTATAAAGTTTAATTATATTTCACAAACCTAAAGGTTGGGTTTGGAAGAAAAGGTATTCGAAGCACCTTTAAAAAATTTTCTGACATTATGGAAGGAAATCGGGGAAGCACCGACATCTCCCAAGGTATGGAGGAAGCAATATAAATACATTGCCCAAAGTCTAAAACATTATCCTTTCTCGAATTGTAATTGACATGCGAAAGAGAATAAGAGCTCATGAAAATTGTAAATTTTGTGGATAGCAAAGTGTTTTAGGAAGGAAGCATTAATTTTTTAAGGCACATAGGACAGCATGGCCTAGTGGTGAGTTGGGAAGCATGAAAAATTTTGTATGCAAGAGGACTTGCATTCAAAATGCTATGACTGCATTGGAGGTCATGTTGGTTGAAAGGCACCCAAGGCACACATTGGTTTTGCTAAGGGTAAAGGGTGCAAGAATTGAAGCATGTGCTTCATCATTGGTTTAAAATGAGTGCATATCTCGTGCGACGGTTAAGACCACAGTTAAGGCACACATCATGGGTGGTGAAGAAGGTTTGAATCCCTCCAAAGGTAAGGTAAATATTTTGTATTAAAATATTTAATATTTGCCTAGGTTGGGATGTATAAGGATTGTTTAGTAGAATTGTTTAGAAAGGTTGCTTAGTAAATAAGTGGTGGTAGTTGAGAATTATCATTTGGAGTTATAAGAATATTTTAGTTTTAATTTTTAATAAAGTCTTAAATTGCTATATTGGTATATTGGAGGATTAAGACTTTTTGGGTATTGTGTAAATTTGAATAAAGGGATTTTATGATTATTCTGTGGGTTTTGATTATTAATTAAGTTGGAGTTATAAGGTGTAATTTTGATATTATTTTTGTGTTATGTTTTGTTGAGAAAATTATCTTCTAACCCTTATTGAGATTGGAAAAGAAGTAATTATGAGTGTGGCAGATTTGTGAGATCAACTCCTTGTCAAGAAAAAATGTATGGGAAAATTCTTATTTGGTTGAGTTGGTTGATTGAATTTCTAGAAAATAAATTTTGGAGTGAAAAATATTTGATTAGGGTTTCCTTTTCAAAAGTGTTTGAGTTAATGCTTCAAGGTTTTTTGGAATTAAGAGATGTGGTTGAAACCTTGTTTGAGAAACATTTTTTTTGAGACCATTGGTTGTTGAAGTGAGTTGTTATGCAAAGAACTTGAACTAGGGTTTGAAAAGATCATGAGTATCATTGTTATGTGATATTTGTTGTTGAGCATTGTTGGAAATATTTTGAGTTGGTGTTTACATGCTTGGACTAGAGTTTGTGAGAAAGGGTTGTTTCTCGAGTAATTGGTTGAGTAGAGTTGATTCAGCCTAGTCAAGTGGATGTATGAAGTGATTGTTCAAGTTCCATGAAAAAAACTATTCTATATTCTATTTTGATTTGAGAAAGTGATTGATCTTTGAGTATAGAACATATCGAGTCTCTAACAATTCTCTTTATACTTCTATGATATTGAGAGTGATTGAGCATTGTGTATAGAACATATTGAGTCTCTAACAATTCTCTTTATGTTTCTATGAGATTGGACATGTTCTGTGTTGACTTGTTAAGTAGATTTGAGGTAAGTCTTTGAGAAGACTTGTGGACTGATTTTGTGTGAGCTTTTATGGAAGCTTACAATACATATTTGACTAAGTTCTAGAGAGAACTTGTTGAGCAGTTTGGATAGGTTCTGAGTGGACTCATTGAGCAGATTTGAGAAGGTTTTGAGTGGACTTGTTGAGAATATTTAAGAAGGTTCTAAGTGGACCTATTGAGTAGATTTGAGCAAGTTCTGAGTGGAATTTTTGAGCAAATTTGAGCAGGTTCTAAGTGGACCTATTGAGAAGATTTGAGCAGGTTCTAGGTGGACCTATTAAGCAGATTTTGATAGGTTCTAAGTGGACCTATTGAGCAAATTTGAACAAGTTCTAAGTGATATTATTGAGCATATTTGTACTATACTGACTAGACTATGTTTAGTGCAGATTTGAGTGGACTTGTCGAGCAGACTTATGCTAGACCGACTAGACTGTGTTTAGTGCAAGAGTTGAGAAGATTTGTGCTAGACCAACTAGACTGTGTTTAGTGCAGATTTGAGTGGACCTATTGAGATCTCTTGTGCTAGACCAATTGGATTATGTTTAGTGCAAAGTTGAGCAAATTTGTGCTAGATCGACTGGACTGTGTTTAGTACAGATTTGAGATAGATATTTGGAGGTGAAAAAGTAGAGAGGATAGTATTATCCAGTGTATAGATATCCATCATCCAAGGCAGTAAGGATAGGTCTTCTGAGTGGGGATAAGAGTCTTCAATGGAGAGAGATCCACAAGCCAGTGCAGTGGAGGTAATAGTAGTCTAGAGGATCACTAGCTAGAGTAGAGGAGAAGGATTTCTCCTGTGGATAGATATCCACAAACTAGATTTAGGGGATCAACATTCCTTTGGACATAGGTCCATAAATATTGTAATTGGGAAGGTTTCCCAAAATATTGACTAAGAAAATTTTATTAAAATATTTTCTCCGTGGAGGTAGCCATATTTGGTTGAACCATGTTAAATTGGTGTCTCTATTGTGTGTGGTGATTTGTGCATTTCTATGTTAACTACTGTTAATATTGCTATCTATACATTGAATAATATTGATTTGGAAAGAAAAGTAAAAAGTGCTCTTATACTGTTCACCCCCCTCTCAGTATAAGCTTGTGTTCTTCAACCTTATATGCATGGATTGGCTTCACGTTTATACTGAAATCCATGGATTACAAGGACACCATCACCTTGAATGGATCATGTTCATTTTCCTTGGAAAAATTTAGAGATATCTATGTCCTGGATGGGATAGGTGATTTTTTAATGGCAAGAGGAATCACTATGATCTTGACTGATGCGTTCGAAGGAGACATGTGTTTCTATCTATTGAATAACATAAGCTTATATTGAGAGGGGGAGGGTGAACAATATATCCTCCTATTTTTACTTTCTTTCCAAACCAATATCAATTAATGTCCTTAATTGCAATAACCAAATATAACAGTGTGTATTAATAACTCAGATAGAAATAGTAAGCAAAAGCAAAAGTCACCACACACAATTGAGACATAAGATTTAATGTGGTTCCCCCAATGTGGGGTACTCCACAAGATAATATCATTAGTTTAGCAATTTTCTATATATATGTAAAAGAAGTCAACATTAAGGGGGAATGTTATCTAATGTTGACTTATCTTTTTAGGATAGTGTACATTAAGGGGAAATGTTAAAATATTATTATTTTTATAATGTGCACTATGCTTATAATTGACAAGTCGATATTTGTCTTCTGCCACTTGTCCCTATCTTCAGTTTGAGTTGGGGTGGTGTCTTCTGAAAGACACTTGGAGTGGAGCTTATGACACTTGTCATATCTCCCTCCTAATCTTGATGCTTATATATTGTAAGATAACTTGTAAATAAAGTGTGTCTTATTTTTTAGTCCTATCAATGTTCTTATGTAGATAAACTATAACCATGGTGTGGCCCTTCTCAACCTTCTAGCTTAAAATGCACATGATTATTAATAAAAATTAACAATTATTATCAACACAACATGGATTTTTAAGTATTATATTTGAATTCTTTTGAGAAAAATTCATTTTTGAATCCATTTAACATTTCTTTAACTTAATTTCATTTTATCATATTTATTCATCTACAATTAGTTTTTTGTGTTCCAAAAATATTTCTTAGAGTGATATCCATCCATCCATAATCAATTTAATCTTAGTGCTAACAACATTTATTCTATTAATTATTTCCACCATAAATATCACATGGATTCAAATCCCAACACTTAGGTTTTATATGTTTTGGTCATTCACAATGATTGCAATGAATCATTCTAAAATTTTTATCATGATCATCCACAATGATTGCAATGAATTATTCTAAAATTTCTATCTTCTACATGGGTTTCTCCTTGCAATGAATATGTGCACTTATATATTTTTTGGAATATTTTACATTGGACATGCATGTTGCCTCTTGTATCTTTTGATATGGTATGGTTTGATCTTCTAGATAAGAATCTTAACTGTTACTTTGATCCATGGTATTTCAATATAAGTGTGATCCACAACCAAGTAACCCCCTAACTACTCTAAAAATTCCTTGGAAAAGCATATTATAAATATTAGTTGTAAATTAAAAACCATTACATCTTGTATGACTACAAATTTTAGATATTTGTACAATAGAATGGGTACCTTCTATGTGATGCTAGTTGTCTGAATCTAAATATCCTTGTATAACAATGGTCCATAGTCTAGTCATGAATAATTCAATCTCATAGTCTCACAAACCACATATGGAACTATAGTGATAGTGCTTTTAGTAAATATCATATAATTATATATGACCTAGCCATTTAGGTACAAGGATGTGTAGAATGATGGGGACCAGAATTCATACCATACATGCAAGGATTGATTCAATACCAATCAATTATAGGTAATTATATCTTTAATTCATTCCTTATTCAAGATCAACCTCGAACAGGTCTATCTACTTGATAAGCATCAATTATTTACTCAACTCTTGAGATATACCTTGCAATATCTTTGTATTTCTAGACTATTTCCACCCTTTGTTCTTTTGTGATTGCTAGATAGTACAATCTTCTAAGGACCTATCTCCTCTATTGGCTAATTACCATGGCTTTGAATTAGGTTTGGGATACCCTAAAATCTTATTTGACTATTGATTATCTCATAGATCTTGTACCACTTCTACCCTCTCTTCCCTAAATTTTTGAACTTTATCTTAGTTTTTGCTAATATCTTAAGCATATGTTATAAAAAATCATGCTCAGATTTATCTCCAAGAAATTTGTTGAGAAATTTATAAGAAATATTTCTTTGTGGATGTAGCCCATATTGGGTGAACCATGTTAAATCTGTTTCTCTTATGTGTGTGGTGATTTGTGTATTGTTTCATTATTGCAATTTATAATATTGGATGATATTGCTTTGGAAAGAAAAGTAAAAGTTTTATCTTATACTGTTCACCCACCTATCGGTATAAGCTTATGTTCTTCATAGTATTTTGTTGAAGGTAAACATGAACTTTCTTTATAAAGGTTTGAATCTATTCGTGTATTCCTCAAATTTTAACATGATAAAAACCTCAAAATAATAACCATGTACAAAGAAACATACAATTTTTTAATGTAGACAAATAAAATATCTTTTAAAAGAAAGATACAAGCTACTATAAAAAAAAGTACGGAGAATCTAAGCTTATGTTTTTAAAATTAATTATATTTTTTAAATGATACATTATTGCTCTATAGGCTTCATGTTTATATTTATAGATTTATTTGTTAGATCATTGATTGTATTATTCTTTTCTTCATATTTATTGTCCAACATATGGTAGTTTTATCATTTAAGTTGTAAATAAATTGATTTAATAAAACAAGAATATAATGCGATGTTTAAATTTTCATAATTAATAAAAAGTAATATGAAATCCATACATAAAAAAAATTGTTCATATTTTTTAAATTTCATGTATTCAAAATATCTAATCCCATTACCTTGTTATTGTAAACAATTTTCAAGCATCTAAAAAAAATATTAATGAATGAAGGATTGAAACCTCAATTAAATTCAAAGACCGTGTAACTCCATCCATTCAACAAACTCAAAGAAGTGCCTAAACAAAATATCAATAATAATATAAAAAACCATAATACAAGTTTTGATTTCCAAAAAATTGATTTCAAAATAAATATCTAAAAAAATAATGTACAATATCAATATTTTTATTGATTTAAATATCATATATAGCAACAAATACTTACCAACAAAAAAATTAATAAGCAAATAAAATTTTAACAATCAAACGAAAAAAGTCAATAAAAGTTTTTTAACCATCATCTAAATTCCATAGGTAATTTTTTTTTTATAAGTTTTTTAATATTAAATTCCAGCCCTCTTTAGGAGAACGCGTAGGAGCAACAAAACTTCACTACTATCATACTCCTATCATTTCCGGACGACAATACTTCCACTGCCACCGATTATGGCCATCAGCGATCCGTCTTTTTAATGTAAAATAGGCGTTATCACTTAAAATAGTTGTTATTTGAAAATAGTGTGGTTGTAATCAATCTCCTATTAATATATATATTTTTAAATAAATAAGATTTTTTCTTAACATAATCACTAAATATTTTGTAATAGATTATCCTTTAGTACAAGGACATTATATAATTTTTTAACATTTTTTAAGGCAAGGTTAAGCATTCAACATAACCACTAAATATTTTATAATAGATTCATATTTAAATTTTTTAGTAAAACCAAATTATAATTTTTTTAATATTCATAAGCTAGTCTATTTGCTATATGAAATTTAAATTTTAGTTGCTTAAATGATTATGTCAAAAAAATTAGAAATTAAAATATTTAATAATCAACTATTATATTATATATATAAATTATTTCATCCCATGTAATTTGGATCTCACTTATATAAAAGAATTTAGACACTATCCATGATTTTGTATTGTTTATTTCAAACATTTTTAAGATCATTTTATTAGTTTATAATGTTGGAGGTCAATTCATAGCTAATAGTGGATGTAATTAAATTAAACTTTATTAATAGTGGAGGCAAAAATGCGGACAATACAACTCTGCGCTAGTGGGAGCTCCGCACTGGGGGAATCTCACCATTCTCACAAATAACAACCATTTTGGAGATCTGGCGATGTTCGACGATCCCATTACGCTTGATAATAGTCTGCACTCTCCTTCCGTGGGAAGAGCTCATGGATTTTATCTCTAAGACATGAAGAACGCCTTCTGAAGCACCGAATTCAGCTTCAGCACATTCCCACCGATGCTCAAGTTGCAGACATTTTCACTAAGGCACTTGGACGTGTCAAATTTGAATTGTTTCGCAGCTCACTTTGTATTGCACAATGATGTAAGGGGATGTTAGTAGTTTAGTATAGCTATTAGTTATTACATTACCCAAATAATGTAATAAAGGGGGATGTTAGCGTACTATTCTGTTCCTGGCTATATTACGTTATTTAGTTTTATTTAGCGTACTGTTACAACAGTGTAACAGTTCTGGTTACGCCAGCCGGAGCTATTTTCAGCCATTGTAAATTGTATTTATTCCGCTGCTGAATAATGAAAAACTAATGCTTGTTTCATTTTAGCGTTCGAAGGAGACGTTTATTTCCGTCTGCGTGTGAATATTACTCTCTACGAGTGCTACTAGTACTCATCATAATGCTCAGAAGTCTCAGTCTCGCTTATTGTCTCCGTATTAGGATATGTTAATTAGTATTGGTTCGCTTACCGTAGCAGCATAGATTTAGTGAACATGCAATCTAATATAAAAATAAGTAGGTTGTTTGTGTTAGAAATATTAACCCTGATGTTCACTCTCCGCTCAACTGCGCTTCGAAAGTGAGTGTTGTAGGACTTTGCTCACAAAAATCAGCAAATTTGGACATCCCACCAAAACCTTCAATGTGACGTATTTGTTGTCCAATCAACATTTACTTCGTGCGAGGTAGGGGATTGGGTCGTCATGCCCAGCTATATAAACCCTTCATTTGGCTGGCATTCAGTGCGGGTGTAGTGCAGAATCATGGAGACAGAAGTAGTCATTTGCAAAGTAGCAGAACCAAATCAGTTTAGTGAGTAGAGAAGCTCATTTGTTTTCGGTCCGAGTAGCAATCTTGGCATTCATTTTTTTTCTTAGTTTATCATTCAGTTTCATCTGCAGAAGTTTGTATATCCTCACTCTCAGGAACATTCATTAATCACCTTTTGAGGAGAGCGATTTCGTAAAGTTTTCCAAGTTCTCGACGTGCGCTGCCTGGCTGCACAGTGTCGCCCGAAGGCACTAAGGTTTGTTTACGATGTGCAAAATTCCATTTCAAAAAATTGACAAGTATTTTGTATCCGTCGTCCGACTGTGCAGTCAGAGGTCTGCGCAGCCTGACAACGAACCTACTCCCAACTGCGCAAAGTTATTATGTGTGTTGCTTGAATTCAAAATATTTTCTTATGAGCTTGCCCAAACAATGCCCTTTTGTCCTTGCAAGTTGTTAAACCACCCGCTATCATGGATCTTGAACCGCGTAGCCCGACATCGTGGGGTATTTCTGTGCACTTCGATGGTTTGAATTTAATACAAAGTCTTCAAATTGGTATAAGAGATGTAGTGCCTTGACGCAGAGACAACATAATGGCTTTTGAAAGAAACCATTCATTGTAGTTGCATATCCCGCACTTCAATGGCAAGAATTATGACTACTGGAGCATCCATATGAAGATCTTGTTTGGATCTTAGGTGCTGTGGGAGTTGGTCGAGAATGACTACTCATAACTAGAAGATGCAATAGCACTAGCTGCCCTCTCTCAAGAAGACAAGGACCTGTTGAAGGATTACACGAAGAAGGACTAGAAGACCCTGTTCTACATTATGCAAGCGGTCGAGGAGACCATAGTCTCACGGATCGCATCAGCCACCAAGGCAAAACAATCATGGGAGATTCTCGCCAGTCCGTATCAAGGCACCAACAAGGTGAAGTTGTTGAAACTATAGATGCTAAGGAGGGAGTTTGAGAACCTATAGATGAGTGAATTTGAATCCATGAGCGATTTCTTCACTCAAATGATGGACATCATTAACCATATGCGATTGAATGGAGAAATTATGTAGAGCCAAAG
Source organism: Wollemia nobilis (assembly GCA_028583015.1). Lineage (NCBI taxonomy): Eukaryota > Viridiplantae > Streptophyta > Pinopsida > Araucariales > Araucariaceae > Wollemia > Wollemia nobilis. The sequence continues at coordinate 7,825 of JAQPPZ010012210.1, read as the reverse complement.
AATCATGGATAAGATTCTTAGAAGTCTGCCCATCAAATTTAACTTTGCCATGATTGCATTAGAGGATTTGAAGGATCTGACAACCCTCTCAATAGACGAGCTCATTGGTTCTTTGCAGACACATGAGCAGAGGCTGAGTCGTTCATATTAGACCTCTCTAGAGCAAAAATTCAAGGCTTAGGTCTCATTTTGAGATAGTGGTAGACATGATTCCCAACAAGGTGCCTCTAGTTCTCAAGGAGGAAGAGGTAGAGGTAGGCATGGGAAATGCAATAAGCAAGGAGGACGGTCAAACCCTAATGATGGAGAGACCAAATACAACTTCCATTAGTAAGGAGGAAGAGGCGGTGCGAAGAACCAACAAGCTGGATATAGTCTAGAAAAAGGACAAGTCAAAGGTCTAGTGTTACTATTGCAAGAAATTCGACCATTACATATTCGAGTGCAGAAAAAGGATGGCTAAGGAGAACCAGTAGCAGGCCCATTACACCAATGAAGTTGGAAATATGATAGGAGGGAACATGCTACTGACTTGCAATATTAAATAGGAGAGCCAAAAGAACGTCTGGTATCTAGACAACGGGTGCAACAACCACATGAATGGTAACAAGGAGATGTTCTCATAACTGGATGAAACAATCCAGTCTAAGATAAATATGGGAAACAATAACAAGATTGCCATGATGGGTAAAGGAAAAATCCTCATCTGCACCAGACATGGTGAACGAAAATAGATTTGTGATTTCTACTATGGACTTGGTCTAAAGCACAACCTGCTAAGTATTGGACAACTCGTGTAGAAGGGGCACACTATCCAGTTCAAGTACGAAGCTTGCACCATCAAAGACAAATCGCATGGGTAGATTGCAATTGTATCCATGATGAAAAATAAAATATTTCTGCTACAAATTTAGAATAAATATTTGATGTCTCTAAGTGTAGTCGTGAAGGATGCTACCTTGCTGTGGCATCTTAGGTTCGGTCACCTAAGTTTTAGTTGCCCGAACCTGTTGCACAAGAAGTAGATGATGAAGGGTTTACCCATTATTGAGCTAGCAAAATCAAATTTGTGAAGGTTGCTTAGTTGGTAAACAACACAAGGATTCATTCTCTTTTAGGCAATCTTGGAGAGCATCACAACCATTGGAGCTGGTGCACTCAAACATTTGTAGTCCGATGCAGACCAACACGTTTTCCAAAACAAATACTTATTAACCTTCATTTATGCCTTTAGTCAAAATACTTGGATTTATCCCATCAAGCTGAAGTCAAAAGTAAAGTTCAAGGAATTCAAGGCTCTAGTGGAGAAACAAAGCAACTACTAGGTGAAAACCCTCAAGACGGATGGCATAGGTGAATACATATCCAACGAATTCCACAACTTCTATAAGAAACATGGAATTCAGAGGCAACTTACAGCCAAATACATGTCACAACAGAACGATGTAGCTAAGAGGAAGAACCGAATCATGATGGAGATGGCACACAACATGATGAAGGTGAAGGGACTGCTACATGAGTTCTGGATAGAGGCTATATCTTGTGTAGTCTATCTGTTGAATAGATGTACCACCAAAAACATGAAGGACAAAATCCCTCAAGATGCTTGGAGTGATCAGAAGCCATGTGTGGCTCATTTGCATGTATTCGGGTGCATTACATATGCACATGTTCCAAAAGAGAAGAGGTAGAAGTTGTATGATAGAGCAGATAAGTGTATCTTCATAGGATATAGTGAGCAGATGAAGGCGTACAGGCTGTACAATCTTGTGATGAAGAAGCTCATCATCAACCATGATGTGAATTTCCTAGAATATGAAGCATGGAACTGGAAGTCTAAGACTTGCCAATATAAGCTAGCAATTGTCGAATTTGTTGACTTGGATGAGAGCAACGTATTTACACCTACAGCCTCAAGAAACAGTAGCGATGCTAGCAACAACACAACCTCACCATCCTGATTACCTCCAATTGTAAGAAGGATCCTAAACTCGAGGACTCTAGTGAAAATGAAGAGCTTGCAAGATATCTACGAGGTAACCCATACTGATCAAGATGATGAACATTCTGATTTTGCCTTCTTTACTGAGGTTGATCCAATTGAGTTTGAAGATGCAAGTCAAAATCAAAAATGGGTGAAGGCTATGGACGAGGAGATAGAAGCCATTGAGAAGAACGATACATGGCAACTTGCAGATATTTCAAAAGGGAATAATACCATTGGGGTCAAGTGGGTGTATAAGACGAAGTTCAACGCGCAAGGAGAGGTTGATCAGCACAAGGCTAGATTGGTAGCAAAGGGCTACAAGTAGAAGTTAGGCGTTGACTACCATGATTTGTATGCACTTGTAGCTCAACTTGATATAGTCAGGATGATCCTAGCACTAGCAGCTCAGAAGGGCTGAAGTGTTTACCAGATGGATGTCAAGTCAGTATTTCTCAATGATGTGTTGGAGGAGGAGGTCTAAATAGACCAGCCACCAGGTTACGAGATTGAATTCCAGGAGGGCAAAGTCCTAAAGCTAAAGAAAGCCCTATACAATTTGAAGAAAGCACCCCAGCCATGGTACAGTCATATTGACAACTATTTTTAGAAAAATGGATTTATCAAATGCCCATATGAGCATACCCTATACCTGAAGATAAATGAAGTAGGAGAGCTCATAATAGTCTACCTATATGTGAATGATTTGATTTACAATGGCAACAACAATGTCCTGATGGACAAGTTCAAAATAGCTATGAAGGAGTTTGAGATGACAAACTTAGGGCAGATGAAATATTTTCTTGGCACTGAAGTTGACCAATCAGCAGATGGCATCTTCATTTCTCAGGGTAAGTATGCGAAGGATGTCCTGAAGTAGTTCAATATGAAGGAAAATAAATCTGCCATCACACCTGTTGCCATAGGATTGAAGCTAAGCAAGTTGGACTCTAGCAGAAATATCGATCCAACTCTATTCAAGAGGCTAGTTGGCAGTCTGATGTATTTTACTGTAACTCAGCTAGATCTAATATTCGAAGTCAGCTTGATTAGCCATTTTATGGAGACTTCGAAGGACACGCACTAGCAATTAGGTAAGCGGATCTTGTGCTATGTCAAAGGGATGTGAAACCATGACCTATTCTACGCTAGACAAGACCAACAGGAACTAGTGGGCTACATAGATAGTGATTGGGCTAGCAACACTGATGGTTGAAACAAAACCTCCGGGTATGCTTTCCATCTCGGATCAGGAGTAGTGTCATGGGTGTCCAAGAAGAAACTGATCGTTATGTTGTCCACTGTGGAAACAAAGTACATTATCACCACATCATCCGCATGCCAAGCAGTTTGGTTATGAAGGGTTCTGGGTGAACTAAACCATCCATCGAAAGGAGCGACAATGATATTTTTTGTCAATAATTCTGCCATTGCACTGTTGAAGGATCCAGATTGAAAGCACGAGATTCCGGTCAAAGGAAACACCAAGTGCGATTGCATTCAAAATTAAGTACGCTTAAGTCCTAGAAATGCAAATTGCATGAAACGAAAAAGAGACACATTGGAAGAGACACAATCAAATAGAGAAAACACAGCCCTTTCATTAATTTCCCTTGATCTCTGTTACAATGATTCCTCCTCCCTTTTAAGGGGCTAGGAGCGCAAATAGAGTTTGATTACAATCGCTGAATGATTCCTCTTTCCGCGTGCCCACGATTGCAATGGGCGGGCCAAGATGATGTCTCCACTGATGTCGATGAGTTCTTCGCCTCTGCTTCTTCTCCTACGAACAAAGAAATGACCAAGACGTCAGTAGCACCTACTGCAAATGAAAAGCGTTTGCTCTCTAAAACTAACAAAATATGCATGTAAATATTTGCCTGAAACAGTGAAAACAATGAATCCAAATTGCTTCAAAACTTGACAGAAGGTAAGAAAAGTTACCGTAAGGCCACTGCCACTGAGGCAACTAGCCAATCCACCTTAAACTGGAATTCATCCCTGGACAGGACGACTCGATTATAATTCGTCCCCGGGTGGGACGAATTCTTCTGAGTTGGAGAAACCGACCTGCTGCTGCTCCAATGTCGGATCCCGGGACCTGCAAAACGCCTGCAAACAGGGGGGTTAGGTAATTGGGGCCATTTTGGGATGACCCAGATGGTTGGATTTTCCCAATTTAGCCTCCACCCTCGGTAATTTGACCTTGACACCTGCAAGTTAGCGAAACGACAAAGCAATACAAAACATCCTAAAATCTAACCAAAAGTTACAAAATTGCAATTATGGACTAATAAGACCTAGTAACACAGAATGCAATCTAAAAAATAATCTAAAGTGCTCAAAAACTATAATTAGGAATTGGGAGGTGCGGGGGTGCCCAAGTGGGCCTCCCACCGTTGGCCCTCGATTTTGGAGCCAATCCACCAGGGATGGGCCCAAAACATTTTAGGATTGGGGGTCGGTGAATTGGTAGGTTCAGGTGTCCATGCGTTGGATTTGGGTAAGGTTCGAGCTTCCAACGGCCACCCAACAACCTCCCTTGCAAAAGAGATTGGTGGATGTGGGAAGGTGAACCAAGAGGGATGCAAGTGAGTCTTCAATTCGACAGCACTTCATTGCTTGAACACTCCTTCAACCTGTCTGTTTTGGGTGAGAAAAGTCCCACCTTTTATAGACCAAGGGGTCTCTTTTGGGAGGGAAGCACAAATGCCAAGTGTTGGCCATAGGCGCCATGTGGCAGTCTTGTCTTCCCACGAGGGAGGGGAGTCCTCCATTGACTTGAGCTTTGATAAATGCTTTTTGTAACAGTCCTCTAACGGCCCCTCTGTCCACTTACACATGCGTGCAAGGTAGGAGCCCTTAACTGACTGTTCTGGGCTGCCACTTGGCACCATTTGCCTTTTTTCCCGTTAAGCTTGTAATTCATCCCACCCAGGGACGAATTTAGAATTCGTCCTGGGGTGGGACGAATTCTATTTTGAATTCGTCCCGGGGTGAGACGAGTACTGGGCAAAGTTTCCAAGTGTGCCAAATTGCTTCTTGACCTTACAAAATTGCTATGAAAGTGGTTAAGACCACTGTTTAACCTCTCGAGGGCTGCCCCTGGGGCTGTGTTTGTCAAAGCGATCAGTGTTTGCAATCACATAATCGGATTGGTGTTGTTTTGGTGTCTACAGATGCCCCTTTTTGGGAAGCGACTGCGGGTGACGCAGTTGCTAAGAAAAAATAGATAACCAAAGCACTAATGATTAGGGTTTCTTGGTAACGTAACCAACTTTTGATGCCCCAAGTATGGAAAGGGCATGCATTCTTGAATCCTTGCTTCTGACGAGCTAAGGAATTTGATTTCAAGTATTAACCTATTTTGGTGAGGTGTGACTTGAACTTAGACATTGATCAGTCATGAACAAGTGAAGGGCGTTTTTATCCTCAGGGGGAACCTTGTGTTCATGATTCACGAAATGCCAAGTGTTTGATTGATTTGATTGTTGCTTGTTTACTGCCCCAAGCAGGAGCGTGATTGTCTCTGTCAATGATTCTTTGAATGCATGTTGTTTTCCTTAATTGGGTGTGTGATTGTTGATTGGTGACTAAGTGTGACTACCCCCTCAAGCGACAAATCGATGAGGGAATGACCTTCGTGAGAGAAGCGACGAGTCGCTTGACCCAAGATGACTTGTGCAAGGTTGCCTTTAGAGGGTTTACCATTAAGCGTGTGCAATTTTTCCAACATATGGACCTATTTTTGGTGGGTGTTAACCCTTTTGGTGATGTCATAATGAGGTGAAATCGTCGAAAACCTATTTCTCGTGGAGCGGTCCGGCTATGATAGCCTTCTTGGGGAATTAGGAGAGCGATAATTTGGACCTCGACATCGATTTTATTTGCCTAGAGGTTAAGTGCATGAGCACTTTTTCCCGGCAATGTTTTTGCTGTGTTTTTGATGAATTTTGTACTATTTTTGTTGTTTTTGTGACACCATTTGGTGATTGAATTGTCGGCAATTCGTCCTCTCGTGGAGCGGTCCGGCTATAGTAGCCTTCTTCGAGAGTAGGATAGTGACAATGCAAACCCCAATATCAATTTTGCTATGCCAAGAGGTTAAGTGCAAGAGCACTTGTGTGGCAATGTTTATTGTTTGTTTTGTGTTGCATTTTTTGTTGTTTTGTTGTTTTTTGTGACACCATTTTGGGATTAAATTGTCAAAATTTGTCTTCCCGTGGAGCATTCCGGCTATGGTAGCCTTCTTAGGGAGTAGGATAGTGATAATTTGTGACCCCGATGTCGATTTTGTATGCCCATGTTGTGAGTTGCATTTGCAATCCTATCAGGCAGTTTTATTGTCTGTTTTTAGTGCTTTTTTAGTCATTTTTCTTGATTTTTTTTTTTGTGCTGGCCTGAATTCGTCCCTGGGTGGGATGAATTCCAGCTGGAGAATTCGTCCCTGGGTGGGACGAGCGCTGATCAGAGCGCTCGTCCCAGTCAAGGATGAATTCCAGTGCAAAGGGCCTATTTAAGGGCCAAAACTTTTTTTTGGGCTCATTTGTGTCATTTTTTTCTTGCGATTTTGGAGCTCTGGGAGGAGGAGGTAATTCTTCGAAGCGAAGCGCTGCTAGAATTCTCTCTACCATCATGAGTGGACAAACTGGTTCGAGCGACGGAGCCGAGGCGAGACCTGTAAGTGACCCTAGGGTTTATTTAGCTTTAATTTAATGCATTGTTTTTGTGTTATGCTTTTCGAAACTTTAAGATTTTTTGTGATGTTTTTGTTTAACAACTAAGGTTAGAAACCCTAGAACTGAAAATTATCTTTTTTATTTATTTATTTATTTTTTTTTTGTTTGCTTGCAGGTTGTTAGGAGCCGCTACCGTGTACCCGCTGCCTTTACTGAGGCGCGGTTGGCCTTGACTGATGGTGACTGGGAATGGCTTGATGCCCTTGGGCTCAAGCAGGTGGCTCGACTGGAGCCTGTGGTTTCGGATCAGGCCTATCTGACGGCCCTGATCAAGCTTTGGGATCCGTGGACCAATACTTTCCATCTCTCGATAGGGGAGATGACTGTGACTCTTGAGGACATCTATCGGTTGCTTCGGATTTCGATAGATGGTCTGCCTATTAGGACATCTCCGTTTGATCAGCGGACTGCTATACTCACGAGATGTTTTGGGCATGGGGGGGAGCTGGGTGTAGCAGACCCAGTGGAGACAGCCGAGGTGGATTTCCAGGTTGGCGAGATTTTGGTTGGCTGGTGGAAGGAGAGGGGGGTGTTAGGAGTGAGGCACACATTCCTGATGGGCCTCATTTCTAAAATTCTTCTCCCTGATTCGTCAGGCGCGAGGTTCCCGTGGAACCTGCTGGATTTGGTGTGGCAGTTGGCAGAGTGCCCGGTAGAGGCACCGTTGATCCCGAGATGGGGACAGACTTTGTTGGCACAGACTTTACGGGGAGCCGTACGGGGTCTACCGTCGACGACGGAAGGGTGTCGCTTGTAGCTTTTTGTTGCAAGTAGTCGGGGTTGGCAGCACATAGTTGTTGAGAGGCCTACCGGGTTACCATGGACGACTCGGGTGGCGATGGAGGATGAGGAGATTGGTTATGTAGCTTTGTGGCGACGGTCTGCGGAGCAGGGGCAAAGTCGACGATGGGCAGGTGTAGTTGAGCACTACATTGATGCCTTTTCATGGATCACTCTAGGGGAGGTGTTTTGGCGTCCCTATCGGGACTGTCCAGCTTGGCCTGAGGCTAGAGAGTGGCTCCAACGGGTACGGAGGGAGCGATGGTTGACTGGGCGACACGGGACGGAGCATGAGTTCTTTTCGTACCATTAGGTTACATGA
>JAQPPZ010012205.1:0-57573 GCA_028583015.1 Wollemia nobilis | reverse complement strand
GAGAGCCACTTTCTTATTTGTGCTTGTGTGCGTGTGATATTGGAATTTTATCTTGAAATAAAAGGGATAAGGTCTTCTACATGGTGAAGCCTATATTATTAATATTATTTTGTTTAAAATGTAAAATAAATTGCTCCATGAAAAGAAATCTACATTATTAATAATGCATTACTTTAAAATATAAAGGGTAATGGTTGACCATAGAGTTTTGTTATTGGTAAGACAAAAATTAATAAAGGTATGCATGTGAAACACACTCCTCAATGGCTAAAGTTAGCTTAAATAAAAGTGGTAAATTTTGTTGTATGGTCATGATGTCTAATTATGCATGTGAAGTGGTGAGGAGGTATCTCGGTCACCTGGCATAGTGCATAAAGAGAAGAAGACAACATATCATCGAGTTCTTTGTATAGTAGAAAGAGGAAGAATGTATGGAGCCATAAGTCTTAAAAATAAGAGGAAGGAGAAGCATATGCAGATTGAGAATGATGACAAAAAGAAAAAAAAAATAGATAAAAAAAAGTGTGATGCCAGAGAGGTGGAAAGCATGTAGTTTCAGGTTAGATAATATGTTATACTTTTTATATTGAATGTGTCATCAATAAAATGAAACGAGGGAAGGTTGATTTGTTTTTCTATGGCAATGAATTGAATCATGCTGAATTATTTGTATTGTGATAAAATAAAAAGAATATTAACCTTTCCGTTTTCTAAAAATGATGACTTACTTGTGTAGTGGTAAAAGTAAAAATAACATATACTTTGTGTTTGAAAATATGAAATATTGGGTAATAGTGTTGCTATGATGTTGTGAGCAATATTTCAAATAAAATTACCTATGAATTTCATGTTTCTTTTATTGTCGAAACAAATATCCAATAAAAAAAAGAATGATTCATGAAATACTGCCAAGATGATTGTAGGTGGTGGTAAAAGAAGAAATCCATTTGAAATTATATGAATTACATATTGAGCAAGGGATTTTGTAATTCTTCTAATTTATACTATTGTAGTATAGTATACATAGGTGCATAGTAGTTGTATATCATTTTATTGAGTCATATCTGATCCCTATTGGTTCCTTTTAAAACACCTTTGTGTTGTATATGGATTGATTGTTTAGCTAGTTTACGTCTAGAAAATATTGTTGTATGAAAATGTGAAAGGTAGAACCAAGGATCTTGTAGAGGAGAAGATATAGGCTATAAGCTTGTTGTAGAACCAACATCAATCACTAGGATTGCAATTTGAAGAAAAATGCTAGGTTGGATTCAAATCTAAAAATATATATAGCAATAGATTCCTTTGTAAAGAATCTTTAGAAGAATGAGGACCATCCCATAGTTGGAAAATAGAAACCTCTTAATGTAAAAGAGGTAATGCCCTCTTGTAGACTATGTCCACTTCGGTATTACTGTGTAATAGAAAACGATGTTGAATTATTGGTAATATTGAATGTTGAAAATTATAAATAAATATAAGACATTACTTAATGGATAGATTTGTTTGAGCATATATCTTGTAAAACTATTGATTATTGCTATTGTTGAACATTAATGGAGCATGGACTGATCTTTAAATAGTTTTCAAATGAACTATAATATTATTTAAATTCTAACACAATTAGTGTAGCTAGTGAGCATTAACTGTATCTAGGAAGCATAGTTTAATCTCATCCTTGAGAGAATAGTTGGGTAGTTACAGTGAAAGGTAATCCGACCATTTTACTTTTCCTGATAAACAAGGAAGCCATAAATAATGGTTGAGTATGCGAGTAGCATTATAGAGGGTAATCATGTGTTGTTCTCTCTTTGAATGTAAGAATTGTTACTAAACTAAATTCTGAAATAAAAATTTAAGAATGCTCAAACAATAGTTTGAACCAAGATGAAGGAAGATATGTTAGTTTATGAAGGTTCTTAGATAAGAGGAGTTTCTATTCAAAACTTGCATAATAATCGAGGTTATTTTCAACAATATCATCAGGCTCAATATCATAAAATAAATACTTTTCTTTGGGTAAGCTAAATAAGTATAAAATTAAGATATTATAAACCACTTTGACATTCAATTCAAACTTTTAAAAATTAGCAAATGAATAAGTATTCTTTGCTTGCATAGAATACGGTAAACACTAGGTGGGTATGTTGTGGCAAGCTCACCATTTTTTCTGCAAATTGATTTGCCAACCAAAGTTTAGTAATCAAATAGCCCTTAAACTAAGATAAGTCGACCTTAATTTTGTCTACCAACTTAAGGTATCTTTGTATAGCATTTGGTATATATATATGTAAAGTAGATAAATCTAGAAGTATCTCTGAGACATAAGTTGGTACTTCGAGTTTGTAGTGTTAAACTATTTTGTTTTGATAGATTTAACCTACTCTAGTTTGAATATGATGATTAAAAGAAAACTAGAAAAATATTTACCTAAGAGAATTGAATGTTCCTGATGAAAATATAGGTTTAGTTTAATAAATCTAATGGGGTCATCAGGAGGTTATAAATTGAGGTAAAATAATAAAACACCCAATGTTGTTGAGGTACATGAATACACACAACAAGCTTTGGGACAACTAATGACTACGAGAATTGGTCATAAAATATGACTTGATCAAGTCAAAAAGAGAAGGTGGTATGGGACATATTTTCCAAGTTGGTACTCGAAGAGCATTGTGATAAGTTCCATGCTCATTGAACTTAGTTGGAATGACCATGGGGTTCGGTATGGTATGAACTACTATGGGTTCTAATGAGTATATGTGATGAAGTAAAAGGTTAGGTTATTGACATGGCACTAACTGACTTTGGGAAAATGGAATCACCAGTTAGTCATGGGGGCATAAATATGCTACTCTCATCCATACTTTTTATAGAATAAGTTGACTAGATAGTCGAAGGTTCAATATGATGAGGAAAATAATGAAAGCGTCCATCGTCTAGGTGTTATGGGCCCTAGAGGATAAACCTTGTCATGGTTCAATCCTCATGGCTGAAATACGTGGATGTAAATGAGGGCAATCAAATCCATAGAATGACATATCAATGGAATTTGGCCAATCTCGTCCACTTGGGTGGCTGGCTGCAGTAGTCTTGAAACCTAAAAGTGGTTTGTTATGCCTGTGTTAAATTATCTATATACGATTTAAAAATTATTGGGTGATTTACAATGATGTTAGCCTAAAAGCAAACTTTGAAATCTAGGAAAACATTTTAGTGTTATGTGATAAAATTTTTGAAAAAAATATATTAGGTTTTTGTTTGTTCTTTTCATCATGCAACTAGGTGAGTAGTTAGACCTAGGTTGTTATATATGGTATCAGAGAAAAAAAATTCTAAGTTGTAGACTCTAAGTGTGAAATAGATTAGTCAGTGTAAGCTAATGCACTACTTATTTCACCTACAATTTTAATGGCATAAATGTTGTGAGGTGGGTCCTTGGGAAATCCTATGGGAGGTAGGGAGGAGGAAGTTGTCGAAAAACCTATAAGGGGACCATGAATGAGTTTAATGTGAGGAGGTCCTCAATGTGAAAGAAGACAAAAAAGGGTTAATGAGATTCCTTATAATGAGAATGAGGTTGTTGTGGAGGAAGATAACCTCACAAATGTGGTGCAATTATTGCATACATATATGGAATCTCAAAGGGAAGAGATGGCCTAATAGAAAAATTACATGGTTGAGCAACAAGAATTTATTGTCCAACAACAATGGGTCATAGAAGACTTAGCTAGAGGGCAAGAAACTGGATTAGATAGGATAGTGGAAGCACCAACGAAACTTGAGAAATCTAATGTTGGAAGGGTAAGGGTGAGTAAGGGGTTGGAAAGGAACCTAAAAAAGGTAGTAATATTTAAGTTTAATGAAAATGGTGATGACAAATTATTTTAAAACTAGTTAAGAAAACTAGAATCCTAATTTTCTCTAATGGTTTTATCATCTAAATCCTAGACTACTTTGGTAGTTATGAATATGATTGAAATATCCCTAGACTGGTGTAAATATTATAAGAAAGGGCATGAAGTAGAATCTTATAACCTTAAATGGGAAGAGTTTGTCAAGGAGTTTAGAGATAAATTCTTGACAAGGCAGTATTACATAGAGAAATCTAAGGAATTCTCAAATTTATGATGGGAGAGTATGTCAGTGTGGGATTACCATAAAAATTTTAATTAGTTGTTAAAATATGCATCACAATATGAAAGAAAAAAAGAAATTAAAACTTAGAAATTCATTCTAGGATTATATCCTAGAATCATGATGGTGGTAAATATGCACAATCCTATCAATATTCCTATTGCATTTGATTTGGAAATAAAAGAGGAAGCTAATCAAGAAATGAGAAAGACACATTTTTATTACCAAAAGCTATCCAAAAATGAAAATGATGAACTCAAGAAGTGGAAAAATGTCGGTTTTATGATATGGAAGAAGGAACAAAAGAAGAAAACCAAAGGAGGAGATCAAAATAAGCAAAGTAGCAAAAATAAACCCAATTACCAAGGTGGTAGATTCAAGAAATTTGAGAAGGATTTTTCTAGAACATAAGACCAAAAACAAATAGGTCAAAAAAGGACTAGGGAAACTACATCTATAAATCGAAATGAGAATAACAACCGAGGAAATAAAGCTCCACCAAATGGATGCTATGTATTTCAAGGATCTCATTATGCCAATAAATGCCCCCTTACAGCTAATCGACCATCGAAAGCCCTAGAAGGTGCTAGCCACATGAAGTTTTAAACTCAATGGTCAAATTACTCCTTTCTTAATGAATGGTAAATTTTTTGATAAGAATGTGCAAATTTTGATTGATAGTGGTTCAACTGATAGTTTTATCTCATCTAGATTAGTGAGGGATTTTCCTATTAGACCTAGATTTTTGGCCAATGGTTGGAAGGTAGAGTGTGGTTCAAGATGACCCTACCATGTTAAGCAATGCCTATTTGACCCCCACATCTGCTTACCACAAGGAAAGACTAACTGGCATCTATATGTGGTGCCTTTGCATGTATTTTATATCATTTTTGGAGTTGATTTGTTAAAGGTGCATAAGGCTCTTCTAAATTTTTAGGAGAGATGGGTGGAATTCTTGGATGAATCTAATCAAAGGGTTAGAGTTAATTATGGTCGAAGAGAAGCTAAACCACACTTATTGACTGCAATGCAAATCAAAAGGGTTATTGGGAAGAGGGGTATGATCTTCATAGTTAAGCTAATTAGGAAAAAAGAGACTACAAAATAATCTGACCTCTTCTAGAAATTCCTTAGTTTTGGGTGCATTCAAATATGTATTCCTTGAGGATCTACCAGGATTACCTCCTGTTGGTCACGAATCTGCCACAGGAAAATATTTTCTAAAACTATGCACCCTAGACCCGGCCAACATTGAAAGGCTGGGAGAAAGAAATGTCTCCCAGACCAATATCCAGAGTGGGCTGGTTCCCTTACTATTTCTAAGTTTGATTTCAGATTAGAGTTGCTGGAAAGGAATTACAATTATGCAGAAAGAAACGGGAAATACATGGAAAGAGATGGGAAATATAGTCGTAGGCCAAATTTGTTAGATCGGGAAAGAACTCAGCAAGAATTTAACTTCAAGCGTATAAATAGCATATAATTTCAAAATACAGTGTAATCCACTTACGACCTTGCATAGACAACCTCCAGTATGGCATTCCAGAACTCACTTTCTTTTAAGCAATATTCAAACTCAAATGCAGAATTTGAATCTAACAATGAGATCAAAAAGACAAGCATAACTGAGAAATACATGGGATAGAAGGAAATCACACAGAAAGACGCTTGCAAAATTAGAAGCCAAATCTCTTTCATTCATGCAAATAACTTGAATGTTTCCAGCAAAATGTCTCTCAAACTCCCGATACTTGTTCTTGAGATTTACATTGATTTATATAGAGGTCTTGCCTCTTTGCAGCATTAAAAATATGAAACGGACCTCCTCGAGATCTACAAAATGTGCAACGAAAACAAGGAAATGATCCCCTTAATCCAGCCTCGGAGAAACCAAAAATTGAATGCAATAAGGAGTCGGTCGTCTTCATTAAATGATCGTTCTTGAAACATGCTTGGACCGTTAGAAAAATCATGAACAACAGCTTCGAATAATGGAGCATCTTTAATTATGGTGGCTTGAACACGTTCTTCTACCTTGACCACATCGAAAAGTAGCAAAACATTCAATTATGGAGTGCTTTTAATCATTAGAAATCGCAAAAACCTCATTGGGCTATTTGAACTGCGTTCTGGCACGAAACTGTAACAGGTCGCGAAAACGCGACATGTCACGAAATCGCGACGTATTTTTGCTCCATACACTTTTTTCGCCTTGGAACCGCAAAAATGTGACAATGCGCGATTTCGCTACATCTTTCTCTCTTCAGCTTTATCTTCCTGATACGTCGCAAAATCGTGACATTCGCCTTTGTTGGAACTTCCTTCCTCAACATGTAGCAAAAACATGACATGTTATTTCACCTGCCTTCTTCATTTCTCCAAGTCTCGAAAATGACACCATGTCGCAAAATCACGACAATTTCTCTGCTGCTGCTCAATACTCTTTTTCATGTCGCGAAAATGTGACGAGTTTTATCTCCTTAGATTTTACTGCTCCTGACCGCAAAAATGTCGCGAAATCGTGACGTTCCGTACAACTTGGCTATCTTCTTGCTTCCTTTTCACGAAAACAAGACCAGGCATGAAATCGCTACAAGTTCCTGCATTTGGTTCTTCCGCTCCAAAATGTCGTGAAATCGCGACGTTTTTACGTTGCTTGGCTGCATTTTCACAAGTGTCACGAAATCGCGACGCCAACCTCCTTTCTTGCCCTCATCTCCAGAACTATCGTGAAATCGCGATCTCAAATTCTTGCTTATCGCTTCCTCTAGAAATGTCATGAAATCGTGACCTATTCATGCCTTAAGCCTTTCTGTCTCCACCTTGCCGCGACCATGCAACATGTAGCGATTTCGCTACATCTTTTGTCATTCGTACTGTGTGCAATATTATGTCGTGATATCGCTACAAAGTTGATTCTCATTGCCTTTCGCTTGGTTATGTCGCGATTTCGTGACCTTTTCACTGTGCTGCCCCCCGTTGACCATTTTGACTACGATTCTCCAACACGTCGCGATTTCACGACAACCTTGCTGCTTAGCTGTCGTTGACTGCGTTGACCGCGATTTTGGAACACGTCGCGAAATCGTGACAATTTTTGACTTCGCTATTTTTTGCCTTTTGCGTCGTGAAACTGTGACAGGTCACAATTTCGCGATGGCTTTGGTTGTTGTCTTCTCTCTCCTCGGCAGACCCGCGATAACGCGACATGTCGTGATATCGTGATGGTTTTGAAATTTTGTCCTCCATGCTGATTTTTGTCGCGATATCGCGACAGTATTCATACTTAGCTTGTTTTTTGCATCAAAACCTGTATAGAAGTGAGAATTTCAACATCTTATGCATGAATAATCAACAATCAACACAATGTGGCAAAAATTCCAACACCTCCTTAGAGGGAATTTGATTTTTCAATTGATTTTTTACCTAGTGCTGCATCGATTGCAAGATAACCATATAGAATGACACCCATATAATTGTAAGATCTCAAAATGCAACTTTAGTATTTTCTAGAAAAAGATATAATAAAATCAAGTGTGTCACCCTAGGGAGCTCCTATCTTGTTAGTTTTTTTCTTAATTTACATGGTGGAATCAATAGATACCACAAATACGGGTAGGCTATCTAGATTTTGTGGCCCCCATAGTATTCTATGATGTTTGCCTTAGAAGTTGCCACATAGTTATTCACACATTCCACCCCCATAACCACCATGCCATAATCATTTTAAACCTTTTACTCTACTGAAAGCACCAGGAAAGGTATGAGCATTCAGTCCGATGAGGCCTGATATTTGAAGCTTGGACCTCCACCTCCCTTACGGGGTTTTGTTGAGCCAATTTGTCTACACCTCAGATCTCTCCTATCTTGTTTGTTAAAAATAAATACGGTACCTTAAGAATGTGTATAGACTATCGGATATTGAATAAGGTTACTATCAAAAATAGGTACTTGTTACCAAGAATTGATGATTTCTTTAATCAATTGAAAGGAGCAACCATATTTTATAAAATAGACTTGAGATCATGATATCATCATTTGAGGATTTGTGAGGAAGACACTTCTAAAATATAATTTAGAACAAGTTATGGGTATTTTAAATTTATTGTCTTACCTTTTGGGCTAACCAATGCCCAAAACACATTCATGAACCTCACGAATAGCATTTTTAGAGAACAACTGGACCAATTTGTACTCATATTTTTTATCATATTTTGATCTACTCCAAGATAAAAGAGGAGCATGATCAACATATGAGAATTATGCTTGAGATTCTTAGAAAGAATCAATTATATGGAAAGTTAACCAAATGCAAGTTTTATACTCCAAAATTGTAGTATCTTGGACATATTGTCTCTACTAAGGGGATTGGAGTAGATCCAAAGAATATAGAACCAATTATCAATTGGCCAACACCTACTAATGCTTCATAGGTGCGAATTTTTATAGGGATTGCAAGATTCTATAGACAATTTATCAAAGGGTTTTCAAGATTTTCTCAACCCATTACAAACCTTCAAAATAAAGGGAAAGTATTCAAGTGGATAGAGTAGTGTGAAGAAAATTTTTAGGTTTTAAAATAAAGGTTGATGATAGCACCGATCCTACAATTTCTTGATCCTAATAAGCAACTTACAATTTTTAAAAACATATTGATTAAAGGGTTAGGTGGAATTTTTACCCAATATGATGTGGTTTTTGCCTATGAGTCCAAGAATATTAAGAGGTATGAGATTAATTATGCCACTCTTGATTTAGATTTGGTAGCGGTGGTACATGCCCAAAAAAATTTATGGCATTATTTATTTGGAAAACTATTTGAGTTGAAGACAAACCACCAGAGTCTAAGGTATATATTTATCCAACCCTTATTGAATGCTAGGCAACGAAGTTGGATAGAGTTCTTAGTAGAGTATGATTTTTGCATTGAGTACATTAAGGGTAAAGATAATAAGGTCACCAATGCTCTAAGTAGGAGAGGATGTATTACTGCAATGGCAAAATATCAATATGATCTATTAGATCAAATTAAAATATGGTAAGAAAAATATGAATTTTTTCAATCTTGTCTTTATCAAGTTGGGCATAAACCTGGCAAGGATGAAAAATATGTTTATAGAGGTGAGATTTTATTTTTAGGAATAGGTTGGTAGTCCCTAATTCAGGAGGATTGAGATAAACAATCCTTAAGGAGGCACACAATACTCCTTATTATGTGCACCCAAGAAGGGTAAAATTACACAAAAATTTAGAAAAATCTTATTACTGGCCAAGAATGAAAAAGGATATTACCTATTATGTGGAAAAAATTTTGGATTGCCAAAGAGTAAAAGCAAAACATCTACATCTAGCTGGAAATCTATACCCACATGAGATACCTGCACAATAGTGGAAAGTAGTATCAATGGATTTTATAGTAGGGTTACCTAAAATAGGATTCAAGCATGATGTAATTTTGGTAATTATGGATAAATTAACCAAATTCACAATTTTTATACTAGGTAATGTGCAATATGATGCAACCATCATAGCAAGTAAGTTTTCCATGGAAGTGGTAAGGTTGCATGGTTTTATAGAAGTTATAATATCTGATAGAAATTCTTGTTTTACTTCTAGATTTTGGCAAGCACTATATCAAGCATTAGGGACCAAAATGAATATCAGTACTACTTATCACCCTAACACATATCAAAAAATTGAGAGGGTGAATCAAGTGCTTAAGGATATGTTGAGAATGTACTGCATGGATCAACACATAAAGTGGGAAGACTACTTATACCTAATGGAATTTGCATATAACAATAATTACCATGCATCACTAGGTATGGTAAATTTCAAATCTCATCCGCCCTTGTAGAGGAGTTGGAGAGCAAGTGGGTAGTTAAACCTCTGTAGTTGCTGAGAGGCCCAGGTTCAAATATCTCACCTCACATGTTGCGGATATGTTATGTAATGGTTCCCTCGTGGTCACAGTCTGTTTACCCCTTGTGACCACCACCAAAAAAAAAATAAAAAATTCAAATCTCTATATGGGAGACAATGCAAACGAAGAACACAAGCTTATACTGAGAGGGGGGGGTGAATAGTATAAGACCTCTTTTTACTTTTTCCTTTATACTTCAAAACAATAAAGCAATATATCCAAAGCAATATCAAAGCAATGCACAAAACCATCCACAAAGTGACACAACAATTTACGTGGTTCACCCAATGTGGGCTACTCCACGGATAAAATTTTTCTCTAAATTTTATCAATTCAACCTCTGGGAATACCTTTCCCGATTACAATGTTTATGGGCACCAACCCAAAGGAGATACCTTCCCCTTGCTCTGCTCCGATCGGTGATCCTCTAGAAGACCTCTGCCTCTACAGCCCTTAGCAAATGGAACTCTATCCATAGAAGACACCTGTATTCCCTGCTCTGGCTAGAGACCTCTGTCCTCAACTCTATCACCTCAAATCTGGTCCTCGAATTTTCACTAAACATAGTCCTTCGGTCTAGCATAAATGTCCTCTTTCTCTGGTCTGCACCAAACACAGTCCTTCGGTCTGGCACAAATCTGTCCTCAACTTTGCATCAATCTCTGTCCTTAACTAGTCCTCAAATCTGGTTCACAGAAATGGTTCACCAGCTTGCACTAATGCTGGCTTGATCTTCAACCAAGTCTTCAAGACTTGTCTCAGATCTGCTTTGCAAGTTCTCACTTAGAACCTGTCCAAACTGTTCCACAAGCTTCAACAAAAGCTTGCTCAATGCTGTCCAACAAGCCCTCTCAATGACTTGTCCAAAACCTGCTCACACATCCCCACTGGAATCTGTCCAAAACCTCAGCAAGCTCACAAAGAAAACTTGCTTAGCATGAACTCACAAAGAGAATTGTTAGAGACTCAATGTGATTCATTAACCTCATAGAAACATAAAGAGAATTGTTAGAGACTCAATATGTTCTATACTTAACTCTCAATCTCAATCTCAAATCTCAAAAGAAAAATATAGATGTAATATGCTTTTCCTAAGAACATGAAACACAAATATGTCTACACAAACAAAGCCGCAATCACAGCCGCCCTTGATCGAATTCCAATCCTTTGCACTGCCTGCGCGAACATAGCAACACTCGATCGAACATCAACTTATGCACCTCTGAACGTGCAAACACAACAACACTTTAACTCTCGACAATCAAACTTCTTGAAATGCACTCTGTCTGCAAATGTCACAACACCAACAGCTTCTGCTCCTTTGCGCATCAACTTGCCACTTCTACGTGATCTGCGTTGTTATGGCTGCATCTCGCACACTTCGCTCGATTTGACTCAACTCGGTCTCTGCACAATACAGACTTCACTTGTGCAAGTTCGATACACACAATCAATACATCAAACTTCAAAAATAGTCCTCCTTTTATAGCATTAATTCATGATCAAAAACTTAATCTTTAGTCGGTTTTTACCCTAAAGATCGTCGGCTACAAAACCCTAAACTTCGTCGGCCCAGATTCAACTTTGTCGGCTTCAACCGCCTCTGCCGCCTCTGTCACTTTCCTGTAGCTTTTGCTGTGAAACTACATGTCATGATATCACGACACCTTTTGCAACCGTACGCCTTATTTTGCCTACTGTCGCAAAATTGTGACACTTTTGGCCTTTTTTTGCTTTGACAATGTTCTTGTCACAAAATCGTGACACTTCAGACTTTTGCTGATGTCATCTTCTCTCTGTCGTGAAATCATGATGATTTAGTCTTCAAAGCCTTCTTCTCTGATTTTGTCACAAAATCTTGACATTTCTGGCACCATACAGTCTCTCTCCTCTTAGAGTCGCGAAACTGTGACATGTTGCAAAATCGTGACATCTTCCTGCGCTGGAGTCTGCACTTGCCTTCTGGTCATGAAACTGTGACATGTCACGAAATTGTGACATCTTCATCCTGCTAGCTTCTTCACTTTTGCCTGTCGTGAAATCATGACACTTTCTACATCCGTACATTTTTCTTTCATCCTGTCACAAAATCACGACGCTTTCAGCTTTCAAAAGCTTTTCCTGCAACCTGTCGTGAAATCACGATGCTTTTGGCTTCCATACGCTTTCTCTACTGCCTATCGCGAAATCGCGACACTTCTGGCTTCCGTATGCTTTCTTTTGCAGCTTGTCGTGAAATTGCGACGCTTCTCCTTTCAGGATCTTCCCTTTGCTGCATGTCGTGAAATCGTGACACTTTTTCTTTCGGACTCTCTCTTTTGCATTATGTCATGAAATCGTGACACTTTTCCTTTCGGACTCTCTCTCCTGCAACATGTCACGAAATCGCGACACTTGCTCGTCCGAACAACTTTCCTGGCAATGTGTCGCGAAATCGTGACACTTTTCTTTCTCTGCCTTCCTGCGCTTTCCGAGTCGCGAAAATGCGACATGTCGCAAAATCGTGACACTTTCCATATTGCTCTGCTTCTCTGCCTACATGTCGCGAAATCACGACAGTTTTTCCAGCTTCTTCTCTTTCTTCCAGTATGTCGCGAAATCGCGACAATTTTTCTCGAACTTTCTCTCTCCTCAAACATGTGAAATCGTGACATTTTTTCCAGCACTTTCTCTCTCCTCAAAAATGTCATGAAATCGCGACAGTTTTTCCAGCCACCTGCATACTTTTTCTTACTTGTCTTTTTCTTGATCTTTTGCAACTGGGCTACTCTGATCTTCTTGGAAACTCACTGTCCAAATTGAAACCTTCATCAAAACATATTCTTTGACATCAAATCAAATTGCTTCAAGAACTCTTTGACATCAATGACAACATCTAAACTTAGAGCAAAGGCACTGTACCCAAGGTACCCAAAATTGCCAACAATCTCCCCCTTTGTCATTGATGGCAAACCTTTACTAAAAGCACATCTTCAAGAGCCAAAACTGAAATCAATCTGAGCTGACAACTGAGAATATTTCTTTGAAGTTTTGATCCCCCTGACTTGAAGCTTTCCTCTTCACTTGAAGCTCTCCCCCTTACTCATATATCTCCCCCTTTGTCATCAATGACAAGGGGTCACCTTTGGGGCTCGGGACTAATAATGAGCCTCTTAGCTTAGTCCCTCCCCCACCTCCTGATGAGGTGATTAAAACAGGGTTGGGAGTAAATCTCCCATGAGGCATTGATCATCATCAGTGTCTATGACTTCCTTGTCAGGCCTTATCTTGAACTCTTTGTCCACATTCTTGTTACTGTTCTTGCTCTTGTTCTCATCCATGTTCTTGTCCATGCCTTGATCCACGGACCTGTTCATACTACTATTTCTGTTCTTGTATCTCGGAATATCAGCTCTACACTGTCTAGTTGTGTGACCTGCATTGTTGCACTTATAACAAATAACACTGTAATTTCTTTTAGACATATTTGTTCTTTGAATCCACCTATTCTGACTAATCGTGAACCTGTTATTAGCCTTGCAGACAATTGCCTTATGCCCAAACTGATTACAAGAGTAGCAATACCCATGAAAGAAATTACCACTTCTGAAACTGTCATTTACCTTCTTCACTTGAGCCATGCAATGTACAACCATGTGACCAAACCTATGACACGCAAAACATCTACCGTGAAATTTTCTTTTATTCAACCTCTTGGGTCCTGAAAACTTCTTCTCAATCTGAATTTCATTTTCTGTTTCTAAGCATCTATCACTCACGGACTCATGATCTGAAGTACTTTCTTCATCATAACTTTCTTCCTTTTGAAATCGCTTGCTAGATTCACCTGCCAGTTCCTTGTGCGGCTCAACAAAACCAAGGTATATTTTATCTGTTGTCTTTCTTTGACCTTTGATGAGAGACAACCTTTTTGGAGCTATCTTGAAACTTGTATAGCTTATCCTTGTACTCTTTAGTTTCCATTTCCAAAGAAGCCATTTTTTGTTCCAACTCATTATACTGAAGAATCTTAGACTCTAACTTGTCCTTGAGTTCTTGTGTCTTAGTCATAGAGAATCCAAGACTTTCTATAAGATCATTTTTGATTTTAAGATTTGTATTGGCCTCCTGTAGTTGTTTTTTCAAAGAAATAATCTCTTTTTCTTGTTTGCAGCAAAAAGTCTCTTTCTCATTGATCTGAGACCTGAGAGTTTCTTCACTCCTTTTGGAATCTTCTATTTGCAGCTTCAGATTGCTAACAACTTTGTTAGATTCCTCTTCATGTTTGCTGCATATATCGACTTTATTACTCATTTCTTCTGTCTGCATTCTTAAACCGTCAATTTATTTTTCTAGCTTGCTACAATACTCAGTTTTCCTAGATGATTGCATTTCGAGATCTTCAAAAATTTTCTTGTAATCTTCTGCTTGTACTTTCAAACTGGTGATTATATCTTCTGCATCCTCTCCCTTTTTACTTAGGTCTGAAATCAGTTTCTGTTTCCAATTTTCTTCTGCATCACTTCCTTCTTCATCACACTCTTGTTCTGAATCTGTTTCTTCACCAATTTTGAATGGATCATCTTCATATTCACTGCT
Source organism: Wollemia nobilis (assembly GCA_028583015.1). Taxonomy (NCBI): domain Eukaryota; kingdom Viridiplantae; phylum Streptophyta; class Pinopsida; order Araucariales; family Araucariaceae; genus Wollemia; species Wollemia nobilis. Next base: position 42,935 of record JAQPPZ010012205.1, on the reverse strand, counting down.
ACTAAACCCATGGCAATGATTTTCATTGTGATCGAGTTGACCACAAACAAAACATTCTCTACCTTGTGAGCAATTAGCTGCAAAGTGACTGGTCTTCCCACATCTGGTGCAAAACTTTATTAATCTGGCTTGTTCTCCACTGTTTGATTCATCTCTTGAATCTATTTCCATTCCCAAAGCAGCAACATTGAGTTCATCTTCATTTTCGTTCATGACCATGTGAGATTTCTTCTTCTTGTGTCTTATGGTTTTGCTTTTGCCTTTCCTTGCCATTTGTGTTCTTGTAAGATCTTCCTTCAAGTCGTTAAAATTTTTGAAGGAACCTGCTCTAATACCAATTGAAGAACACAAGCTTATATTGAGAGGGGGGTGAACAGTATAAGACCTCTTTTTAAATTTTCCTTTATACTTCAAAATAGTAAAGCAATATATCCAAAGCAATATCAAAGCAATGCACAAAACCATCCACAAAGTGACACAACAATTTACGTGGTTCACCCAATGTGGGCTACTCCACGGATAAAAATTTTCTCTAAATTTTATCAATTCAACCTCTAGGAATACCTTTCCCGATTACAATGTTTATGGGCACCAACCCAAAGGAGATACCTTCCCCTTGCTCTGCTCTGACTGGTGATCCTCTAGAAGACCTCTGCCTCTACAGCCCTTAGCAAATGGAACTCTATCCATAGAAGACACCTGTATTCCCTGCTCTGGCTAGAGACCTCTGTCCTCAACTCTATCACCTCAAATCTGGTCCTCGAATTTTCACTAAACATAGTCCTTCGATCTAGCATAAATGTCCTCTTTATCTGGTCTGCACCAAACACAGTCCTTCGGTCTGGCACAAATCTGTCCTCAACTTTGCATCAATCTCTATCCTTAACTAGTCCTCAAATCTGGTTCACAGAAATGGTTCACCAGCTTGCACTAATGCTGGCTTGATCTTCAACCAAGTCTTCAAGACTTGTCTAAGATCTGCTTTGCAAGTTATCACTTAGAACCTGTCCAAACTGTTCCACAAGATTCAACAAAAGCTTGCTCAATGCTGTCCAACAAGCCCTCTCAATGACTTGTCCAAAACCTTCTCACACATCCCCACCTGGAATCTGTCCAAAACCTCAGCAAGCTCACAAAGAAAACTTTCTTAGCATGAACTCACAAAGAGAATTGTTAGAGACTCAATGTGATTCATTAACCTCATAGAAACATAAAGAGAATTGTTAGAGACTCAATATGTTCTATACTTAACTCTCAATCTCAATCTCAAAAGAAAAAGATAGATGTAATATGCTTTTCCTAAGAACATGAAACACAAATCTGTCTGTGCAAACACAACCGCAATCACAGCCACCCTTGATCAAATTCCAATACTTTGCACTACCTGCACGAACACAACAACACTCGGTCGAACATCAACTTATGCACCTCTGAACATGCAAACACAGCAGAACTTTAACTCTCGGCAATCGAACTTATTGAAATGCGCTTTGTCTGCAAATGTCGCAACACCAACAACTTTTGCTCCTTTGCGCATCAACTCACCACTTCTGCACGATCTGCGCTGTTATGGCTGCATCTCGCACACTTCACTCGATTCGAATCGACTCGGTCTCTGCGCAATATAGACTTCACTTGCGCAATTTTGATACACACAATCAATACATCAAACTTCGAAAATAGTTCTCCTTTTATAGCATTAATTCATGATCAAAAACTTAATCTTTAGTCAGCTGTTACCCTAAATATCGTCGGTTGCAAAATCCTAAACTTCGTCGACCCAGATTCAACTTTGTCGGCTTCAACCGCCTCTGTCGCCTCTATCACTTTCCTGTAGCTTCTGTCGTGAAACTACAACATGTCACGATATCGTGACACCTTTTCCAATCGTACGCCTTCTTTTGCCTGTTGTCACGAAATCGTGACACTTTTGGCCTTTGTCTGCTTTGACAACGTTCTTGTCGCAAAATCATGACACTTCAGACTTTTGCTGACGTCATCTTCAAAGCCTTCTTCTCTGCTTTTGTCGTGAAATCATGACATTTCTGGCACCGTACAGTCTCTCTCCTCTTAGAGTCGCGAAACTGTGACATGTCACGAAATCGTGACATCTTCCTACGCTGGAGTCTGCACTTGCCTTTTGGTCGCAAAACTGTGACATGTCGCAAAATCGTGACATCTTCATCCTGCTAGCTTCTTCACTTCTGCCTATCGTGAAATCGTGACACTTTCTGCATCCGTACATTTTTCTTTCATATTGTCGCAAAATCGTAATGCTTTCAGCTTTCGAAAGCTTTTCCTGCAACCTGTCACGAAATAATGATGCTTTTGGCTTTCATACGCTTTCTCTACTGCCTATCATGAAATCATGACACTTCTGGCTTTCGTACGCTTTCTTTTGTAGCTTGTCGCGAAATCACGACGCTTCTCCTTTCAGGCTCTTCCCTTTGCTGCATGTCACGAAATCGTGACACTTTTTCTTTCGGAATCTCTCTTCTACATTATGTCATGAAATCGTGACACTTTTCCTTTCGGACTCTCTCTCCTGCAACATGTCGCGAAATCGCGACACTTGCTCGTCCGAACAACTTTCCTGGCAATGTGTCGCGAAATCGTGATACTTTTCTTTCTCTGCCTTCCTGCGCTTTTTGAGTCGGAAAAATGCGACATGTCATGAAATCACGACACTTTCCATATTGCTCTGCTTCTCTGCCTACATATCACGAAATTGCGACAGTTTTGCTAGCTTTTTCTCTTTCTTCTAGTATGTCGCGAAATCGTGATAGTTTTGCCCGAACTTTCTCTCTCCTCAAACATGTCATGAAATCGCGATAGTTTTGCCAGAATTTTCTCTCTCCTCAAACATGTCGTGAAATCACGATAATTTTTCCAGCACTTTCTCTCTCCTCAAACATGTCACGAAATCGCGACAGTTTTTCCAGCCGCCTGCATACTTTTTCTTACTTGTCTTTTTCTTGATCTTTTGCAATTGGGCTACTTTGATCTTCTTGGAAACTCACTGTCCAAACTGAAACCTTCATCAAAACATATTCTTTGACATCAAATCAAATTGCTTCAAGAACTCTTCGACATCAATGACAACATCTACACTTAGAGCAAAGGCAATGTACCCAAGGTACCCAAAATTGCCTACAACAAAATTCCCTTATCTTGGTATAATCTACAATATCGGTAGTGATCAGACCATAAATGGTAAAATAAATGGAAGAGAAATTAAAGAGAATTCATCAAAATTTGAAAGAGGTCGTAGACCACCAGAAGACCTATGCGAACCTCAAAAGAACACTGAGGAAATATTCTATTGGAGATAAAGTATTCTTAAGGGTTAAGCAAACTAAAATTTTAATAAAATATTCCAAGATTCACTCTAGATACATGGGTCCATTCAATATTGTAGCTAAGATAAGCCCTATTGTATACAAACTAGCTCTACTGCAAAGCTTATCCAAAATATATAATGTATTTCAAGTATCCCTCTTTAGAAAATACATTTTTGATCCTACTCATTTTTTGGATGTTTCCAAATTGCAGATGACCGATCCATTAAAGGTTGAGGTTTGACCTGTTCACCTGCTTGGTTTTCGAACCAAGAATATGAGAAAAATAAGCATAGAGAAATGTTGGGTCCAATGGGACCACTACTCAAACAAAAATGCTACATGGAACGACATGGTAGATATGCAATGGTAATTTCCTTATCTGTTTGAGTAGATATAGAATCTATCATAAAATTTTATATGATTACATGATATATGTATATATTCCCATGAATATGGAACTAGATACTGAGTAGAGTAATATATGTTTGTTGTATTATTGAGTAGAATAGCTTACATAGGTTTGGTATTGCTAAGTGAAATGTTTTAGAACATACAATGGTATATGTTTAATAGAATGTAATCTAACATAATCTATGGTGTGATTATATTGTAATTGTTAAAAAAGGCCTGTGTTGATAAATATGATTGAAATATATATTGCTAAGTGGAAACAATGAATTTGTTTAAATATATTTGTTTTCTTTAAAAGAGATGAATATACAAAAGTATTTATTTTTCTTACATTGTTTTAAAATACAAGGGTTGTGTTTGTCTCTAGTGGCGGAGGATGTAATGACCCTTCTCACATGATTAATGAATGAAAGTAGAGAAAGAATAAACTTATCTTTTTATTGTGAAACATGGTACTGCTGATAGTTATTGTGCATGCAGGATAGTTTCAAGGTTTCCATGAAAGGAAGTAAGCCAACATAAAAAGGTAAGAAAGGAAGTGATTATTTTTCTTGTGAGCATATGGAAAATCGCACTTTGCATATAATTTAGGTGCATTACAAAATTGTAACTTTGTGTGAGTTATGTTTGTTTGAATGATGTTTACTGTGAGTTATGTTTGTTTGAATGATGTTTACTGGCATGGAATGAGAAATGGTTTTAGATGGCAATGACGATGAGAGCCACTTTCATGTTTGTTCTAGTGTGTGTATGATATTGGAATTTTCTCTTAAAATAAAAGGGAGAAGGTATTCTATGTGGTGAATCCTATATTATTAATATTATTTTGTTTTAAATGTAAAATAAAGTGTTCCATGCATAGAAATCTATATTATTAATAATGTGTTACTTTAAAATATAGAGTATAATGTCTGACCATAGAGTTTGGTCATTGGTAAGACAAAAATTAATAAAGATATGCATGTGAAATCCACTGCTCAATAGCTAATGTTATCTTAAATAAAAGTGGTAATTTTTTTTGTATGGCTATGATGTCTAATTATACATACAAAGTGTTGGGAAGGTTTATCAGACACTTGGCATAGTGCATGAAGAGAAGAAGGCAACATTTCACCGAGTTCTTCATATAGTGGAAAGAGAAAGAATGTATGGAGCCATAAGTCTTAAAAAATAGAGGAAGGAGAAGCATATATGGAGCAGGGACAACAACAAAAATAAAAATAAAGAGATTAAAAAGGAAGAAAATAAATGTGATGCTAGAGAGGTGGAAAGCATGCAGTTTCAGGTTGGATAATTTGTTATAATTTTTATATTGAATGTGCCATCAATAAAATGAAATGAGGGAAGGTTTATTTATTTTTATGTGGAAATGAATTGAATCATGCTGAATTACTTGTGATATGATAAAAGAAAAATAATATAAACCTTTGTGTTTTCTAAAAATAATGACTTACCTATGTAGTGGTAAAAGGAAAAATAACATAAACTTTGTGTTTTGAAAAGGTGGAATGTTGGGTAATAGTGTTGCTATGATGTTGTGAGAAAACTAATTTGTTTTACAGAAAATTACCTATGAATTTCATGTTTCATTTATTTTCGAAACAATCTCCAATAAAAAAAAGAATTATTTCATGAAATACTACCAGGATGATTATAGGTGGTTGTGAAAAAATAAATCCATTTGACATTCTATGAATTACATTTCGAGCAAGGGATTTTGTAATTATTCTAATTGCTAATATTGTAGTATAGTATATATGGGTGCATAGTAGTTGCATATCATTTGACTGAGTTGAATCTGATCCTTATCAGTACCTTTTAAAACACCTTTGTGTTGGATATGAATCGATTGTTTAGCTAGTCAACATCCAAAAAATATGTGAAGCAAATCTTGTTGTACAACAATGTGAAACGTAGAACCAAGGATATTGCAAAGGAGTGGACATAGGCTATAATATTATTGTAGAACCAACATTAGTCATTGGGACTGTATTTTGAAGAAAAAAAGTTTGATCGGATTTAAATCTAAAAAAATATATAGCAATAGATTCCTTTGTAAAGCATATTTAGAAGAATGCAGACCATCCCATAGTTGGGAGATAGAAACCTCTTAATGTAAAAGGTGCAAGGCCCTCTTGTAGACTACATCTACTCTGATATTACTGTGTGATAGAAAAATATGCTAAATTATTGGTAATATTGAATGTTGAAAATTGTAAATTAAGATAAGATATTATCTACAATGATATATTTACTTAATGTAAATATTTGTTTGAGCGTATATATTGTAAAAAAAATTATTATTGCTATTGTTGAACATTAATGGAAAATGGTCTGATCTTTAAATAGTTTTCAAATGAACTATAATATTGTTTAAGTACTAACATAGTTAGTGTAGCTAGAAAGCCTTAGCTTTATCTTGGAAGCATATTTTAATCTCATCCTTGAGAGAATATTTGGGTAGTTACAATGAAATGTAACCCGATCATTTTTATTTTAATGATAAAAAAGGAAGTCATAAATAATGGTTGAGTATGCAAGCAACATTATAGAGGGTAATCATTCATTGCTCTCTCTTCAAATTTAAGAATTTTTACTAAACTAAATTTTGAAATAAAAATTTAATAATGCTCAAAAAATAGTTTTAATCGGGACGAAGTAAGATATGTTAGTTTATCAAGGTTATTAGATAAGAGGATTTTTTGTCCAAAAATTGCATAATAACTGAGGTTATTTTTAACAATATCATTAGGATCAATATCATAAAAGAAATCCTTTTCTTTGGGTGACCCAAATGAGTATAAAGTTAAGATATTATAAACCACTTTGATATCCAATTAAAATTTTTAAAAAGTAGCAAATTAATAAGTATTCTTTGCTTTTAGAGAATGCGGTAAATGCCAGGCATGTATGTTTTTGCAAGCTCACCATTTTTCTACGAATTGATTTACCAAGCAAAGTTTAGTAATTGAATAGCCTTTAAACTAAGATAACTCGACCTTGATTGTGTTTTCTAACTTAATGTATCCTTGTAGAGTATTTGGTATATATATATAAATAAGATAAAGCTAGAAGTATCTTTGAGAGATAAGGTGGTACTTGGAGTGTGTAGTGTTAAACTATTTTCTTTTGATAGATTTCACTTGCTCTAGTTTCAAGATGATGATTAAAATAAAAATAGAAAAATATTTACCTAAGAAAGAATTGAATGTTCCTTATGAAAAGATATATTTAGTTTAATTAATCTAATGGGGTCATCTAGAGGTTATGACTCAAGGTAAAACAATAAAATACCAAATATTGTTGAGGTGTGAGAATGAACACAAAAACCTTTGGGGCAACTAATGACTGACATAATTGATCATACAATGTGACAATGTCAATTCAGAAAGAGAAGGTGGTATGAGACATATTTTCCAAGTTGCTACTCAAAGAGCATTGTGATAAGTTCCATGCTCATTGAAATTAGATGGAATGTCCATATGTTTCGGCATGGGATGAACTATTGTGGGTTTTAATGAGTATATGTTATGAATTCCAAGTCCAGGGTATTGAAATGGCACTAACTAACTCTAGGAAAAGAGAATCAACAGTTATTCATGGGGGCATACATATTCTACTCTCATCCATACTGGTTTTAGAACGAGTTGACTAGATAGTCAAAGGTTCAGTATGATGAGGAAATAGAAGAAAGCATACACCCTCTAGGTTTTATAGGCCCTAGAGGAAAATCCTTTATGTGGTTCAATCATCATGCCAAAATACATGGATGTAAATGAGGGCAGTCAAATCCACATAATAACATCTCAATGGTATTTGGTCGATCTCATCCACTTGAGTGGCTGGATGCAGCAGTCTTGAAATCCAAATGTGGTTTCCTATACCTATGCTATATTTTCTATATACAATTTAAAAATCATTGGGTGATTCAAAATGATGATATCCTGAAACCAAACTTTGAAATCTATGAAAACATTTTAGTGTTATGTGGTAAAATTTTTGAAAAAAAAAGTATATTGTGTTTTTGTTTATTCTTTTCACCATCCAACGAGGTGATTAGTTAGACCTTTGTTATTACATAGAGTGAGCTATTTGGTCCACACAAAGTAGAAAAACAAAATCAGTTATTTATCCCACACTATAGAAAAACAAAAAAGTGAGGCATTTTGGTGCACACTAGAGCATAATAACAAAGTGAGACATTTATCCCACACTAGAGGAGCACAACTTGAGCTATTTGACCCACACTTGAGCATAGTAAAGTAAGCCATACAAATCACACATTATCGTGTGAGCCATTCAATTCATCACAAAATTTTGTAGTGTGAGTCATTTGAGCATAGTAGTAATCAATGTAAAAACATAGGGTATTCAAACATCACTCGGAAGTAACAAAGAGCAAAGACCATTTGGCCAATTACAATGCATTCAACATATAAATATTGTCTCATAGAGCCAATATGTAAAGGAAAAGAGTTGAAGTGTAAATTGAATGTCATAAGCCAATGTGAAGTAGTCACCTATATGGACCAACCAAAATGTAAGGTGAACGAGTCACCTACATGGACTAGCCATAAGCAAATATGAACCAATCACCTATGTGGACCATCCATAAGTAGAAGTGAACCAATGACCTACTTGGGCCAATCATAAACAAGGTGAACTAGTCACCTATATGGATCAACTACACAAAAAGGTGAATTAGTGACCTATGACAAAGCGTATCTATAACCAAATTCACTTAGGGAAAAGGAGTGAACTTGAAAATAGAAAGCCAAGTTGAGAAGTCGTTCTATTTAATAGCAACTTATTGCTGATTACAACATTGAAACCAATTACAAAATGAAACATTAAACTCTTCTAGGAAATTGAAAAGACATTGATGATTAGTCTCTCTTTGGTGGATGTAGAGATAAGAATCATTTGTGAATATTTTAATGGACAAAGCGAGTGTAATGAATGCAGAAAAAGTATTAGAGTAATGATCATTCAACAAAATTTACGTGAACATTGTTTAAAGGTAACTTCTCAGCGCTAATTTTTTTAAAGCATATATTAGAGTTTTAATTTACAATTAGCCCTAGAGTTTAAAATTAGAGATAAGGATGTATTTAAAGTATTATTTTAATATTTGAAATGTAATAGTAATAAGGTATATTAATGGTAATTTAAATTTTTAATGTTTTTAAGATAAAGTAAAAAAATTAATTTTTTTTTTTTGAAATTTAAAATTTTGAAGTATTTTAAGTTTAAATAATTTGTAAATCAAACAAGGGAGATAAAAAAATTTCAACATCAAAGGTTAGAAAATTTTTAAATTTGCAAATTTCATTTTTGAGTAAACTAGGGAGTCATAAGGTTTACTACTCCATATGAATCAAATTAGAAAAACTCATATTTGACTCATTTGAATCTAGGAGAGATAAGGACTACTACTTCAAAAGAAACAAATCATAATATTGAATTCCATACCATGAAAGAAATTATTAAAAATGCATTCAATAAATATAGTGAAGAAATAGTGATCAAGTTAAAGCTCTATTTTTAAAAGCTGATACATAATCTTGAGAACTAAAAATTAAATCATGTTTCTAATACATCTCACCCTAGGATTCCATACAAAATAGATTCTATTACATAGTTTACAACTACCCTAAATATCATAGATTATCAAATTATACAACTTATTTACAAGGAGAATAAAGAAATAGTAACCTCGGTTGTGCATAAATGGTTATGTTTATTTGTCAAGAAGACAAAAGAACTTGAATCACTAACAAGGATAGATAAATTTAAGAAAATATATTCTAGATGCATCTATTGTAATAGAATTGATCATGAAAAAGCTAATTGCTAAAATCTTTATCCGTATAAATATTATGGAAGAAAGTCTCATTCTTCAACATTCTATTGATACAAATAAAATATTGTACAAGATTTGAAAGAGTACTATTGTTTAAATTAGGTAATATTTTTCAAAAACTTTTTTTGAAGCAACTTCTAACAATAGATCAAAATATTTTTGAAATAGAGGAAGGAAAAACATTTTATGATGAAATGTTTAGAAAATAAGAAAAAGAGAAATGGATCAATTATGGTACAAATGTATCTTACGGAATAGTAAAAAATGAATCCGATATAAATGCAAGAGTTCAAGAAGTTTATGATCTTGAAAATACAAATATTTAAGATTTAAAGTTTAAAGACAAATATAAACTAAAAGCACAAGTCAAGAAAGAAGATGAAATTGATGGATCTCAGACAGGAGATCATATACAATGCAAGGTCACTTGAAGATTAAAGACAAATATAAAGACTAATATTGAAGACTAATGTCTTCAATAACAAAATAATGTAATATAGGGATGTTTTGGAGTATATTACATTATTTGGTATATGCTAATGCACCTTCATGGTACATTTATAAAAAGTAGATTAGGATTAATTTTATAGTTTAGAATGTGAATTAAATTTCCTCATTTATGTAACTGTGAATGTGTAGGAAATGCACAATTGTCTTGTATGGAAGAGTGCAAATATGTAATGTAGATATGTGTGCAAGTGTCCTATATTAGGAGTGGAAGTATAAGTGTAAGAGTCATGTATAGGTGTGCAAGTATTATATAGTCAATTGTTCATCAAGTATGAAATTGGCAAGCTGACAAGCCAAGATTCATGAGATGACATATGGATAGCAATAGTCTAGTACTTAAGGAGTCACATTAATATTGCTTGGATACAATGATCCATAGAAAAAAAAATTGGAAAATAAGTCAAGCATTGTGAGATCAAGTTGTAACAAAAGAGTAATAAAGCTTGTATACATTTGAGCAATTAATATTGTAAGTTGTTCTTCATGCATAATATATGAATGATTCAGGCTATTTACATTCATATTTCTACATATAAATTAATGTTATTTGATTTATTAATAGCCTTTATATACATACTAATTTGCTCATATTATTCTACTCATATCATTATATTGACCTTTCTATATTATGACTATTTTATATTTGGTACCTGTGAGATATAACCTATGATATTTTGTGGTAGTTTAAGGCTTAAAAAGCTAATAAAGCATCCATGTGTGATTTTTGATAAACCATGTTATGATATTTGTATCTTCTACTATGGTATTCACCCATGAAATCTTTCCAATTGTCTCCAACATGAGGTCAATGCAATGGGTAGCACATGGGTTCAAAAAATATAGAGGCATACTTATATAGGATAAGTCTACCTATAGATACATATGTTATACATCACTACTTGTACAACATTATCCATACCTAATTCTATCACAATATCCTCCAATAAACTAAATAATAACTATGCAATATTTAGCTCTTGTGACCCACCAACTAACGTTAGGAAGTCCATGGATACACTTGAAGCCACCATGAAGAATAGTAGTGTGTGATTTCTTGTATTTTTCTATACATATAAAATAATATTACAACCCTTTTTCTTCCATATCATCCTTTTCTCTTCGACAAGAGTAGATGTATTAATGACACATTATTATAATAGAAATTCACTTAATTCATACGTAGAAGGTGATTTTATTCCTTTTTCAGACTAACTTAATGCCCTCACTATGGCTTCCTAATAGGGGTTGTTCATAGAGTGGAAGGGAATGTTCTACTAATACCAAAAATTCACTATGGTTGCCTTGAACTTCTTCACCCTATCTTTCCCTATTATAGTATCATAAATGATGGTTTATCTAGTGTTGAAACCTTGTCCTACACTTCTCCCACACCCACTAACAACACCTCATTGAATGAGAAGACTAATAATATATTATTTTATCATAGCATGGACATCCTATAGTTTATCATCATTCCTATAATATAAGCCTCATGATCCCACTCATTATCCCACTATAATTCTTTTCCTTCTATGACCTACTTTCCTAGACTTTTTGTTACACATAAAAGCTTTCATATCGGCCCTAGCCACTTCATATATTTTAGAGTAGCAGTCCACATATTTTCCTGGTTGCCCAATTAAATAAAATTTGAGGTGATGGATGCCTCCTTATATTTTTTTATTTTAAAATTTACAAAATATTTGGTTCATGATACATATTAGTATTAAATAAATTAGAATTAAATATAAAATTTTATTTAATGCATGTGGTCATCATTTTGATTAATATTAAATGTAATAGTTTATGTTATTAATATGAACTTTTTTATTGAAATGAAATATATACATGGCCACATTTTGATGTAATACTTTATGCAATTATAAATATTCAATAGTTAGACATGCTTGGTCGACACTAAAGTTAATTTATTCCTATCTAATGTTCTTTGGAAGGTTCCCAAAGGGCTTCTCCTTTTGAAATATATTTAGCTATAAATATCCCATTCCAAAATATAAAATAAGCAACTTGTCTATGCAAATTAATTGTCTTCTAGCTTGTTTGTATCAATTTGGTATCAAAGCAGTTCATTCCTACTCCTATTTTAGGTACCAAATTGCCTACTTGAGATTCTATGAAAGATATGAAGGAACTAGCACAACAAACCAAAGAGATATATGCTTATATAATGGTCACCATGTCAATGAATACCTTTATTGGAATGGAATTCTTACCATTCAGGTATAAATTATCACTCTTAAAAAATCAATCTTGATGCTGAGAAAGCATTTCTTGTTGTTAATCTACATATTGTTGTTGTTGATATGCTTGTTGTTTTTCTTACTAATATACCTATTTCTATTGTTGTTGTTGTTCTACCTATTTTTTTTGTTGATGTGTCCATTATTATTGTTGTTACTAATTTACTTGTTGTTGCTATTGATGTGCCTATTGTTATTGCTAAATTTCCTATTGTTGTTGTTGTTCCAACATTTACTTCACACCCTCTAAATGTGTGTGATTATGTTCCTATTGTTGCTTCATAATTTCTACTTGGTGATATATATTTTCTCAAACACCTTCATGGTCTATTTATTCCACCATAGAGCATCATTTATTGTCATCATTTACTACCTCTTGAATAGCATAGTTAAGACTCGATGCCTCTTGTGATATATGGAGAGGATTTGACCTTTCACTTCATGAATTCATTTTGTAAGGGTATTCGACTACTCATGTAGGATGTAGATAAATGTTTGAATAATTCCATTTAAAATTAAAGTTTCCCACTTTTTACAATAGTTATAAGCTCTCACCCCCAATGAAATTTTCTCTCGATCATAGACTATTGTGGCCTCCCAATATACCACTCTATACTATTACCAATAACTCTAATGGCCTCAAAATATTTTCATGCTTGGCCTTATTCCAACATACACTACAACCCACCCCTTGGCCATCACTTACCTTTCACCACCCTTTGGTTACCTATTCCCACTTTGGTCATCTAAGTAGATTTTTTGTGATCCCCTTTACAATTTTACAACCAGATCTACCACCTTCTTATTATTGGGAGTAAAACTGATGAGATATATATTGATACAAATGGATTACATATATAGGCATAAGGCCTATTTGATAACATGACAAATGTCAAGTGAAACTGACAAGTGTCAAGGTGAAGGCATAGTGCACTTTAATTCTAACATTCCCCCTTAAAGTGCACTATCCTAACTAAAGAAAAAAAACAAGTCAACATTAGGTAACATTCCCCCTTAATGTTGACTTTTCTAAAAGCAACCTATCATCCTCTTTTATTGTTGATTTGGTCTAGGCTCGTGCTCCTTGCGCTTGGCTCTCCAACTGTAAATAATTTTAGATCAACTGTGTATACATCTCGGTCTGTTGCCTTAGGGTCAGCCACTTCCATGGGTCTATTACCACTGGATCAGTCGTCTAAGTGCCTCAAGGTCATCATGGGTGCCTCTAAGTCAGCAAATTTTGGGTTTGTTGCCTCTGTAGGTCATCCTTAGAGGATGTTGCCTCTCGTAGGTCACTGACTAGATTCACCATGAATATCAAATCTCCCCCATGGTGAACTCAATCTAGAAGGTGTCGGTCTGTGCTAAAAATGCACCTTAATACAAAATAAATAAGAGCCATGAAATACAATAAAATTGAGCCATAGATCCAAATATGGAGGAGAAAAATAAGATAATAAAATAATATTCTAAAGTGTCTTCGTTTGTAGTCTTTAGAAGTAGATCCGAAAAAAAAAAAAAAACTTGGATAGAGTCTAGGGTGTCTATGTCTGTAGTCCCTAGAATAAGTGTCCTTATGGTATTCACCTCATCTTACCGGAATGCATGGGTAACTAGCCACTGCATCCACTAAGTAGAAAGAGGAGAATACTAGATACTAGGTTCACTTATAATTGCATTAGGAGTGTTGGGTTCAACCGAGAGTGCACTCCATAATACAACAATCTTCGAGCCTAAAAACAACATAGCAAACAGTCTCAAAACTAAAAATGGACCCCACCATTGGGTCCAGCTCAAAAAATATTTCCAATGACTATATATAAGGCTATTGTCGGATCTCATTAAGTCCTCCATGCATGGGAAAAAACAACAACATGAAACATCAGGAATAAATATTCATGACATCGCACGCAGGAAAAAAACAAGGGAATTACAAGGGCCTTTCCACCTCCACGTGGAAAAAATAGTTTTAATGTACCCGTGCCTTTTAAAAATTTTGACTATTCCCTCCATTTAAAAAATTCCCATACAATTTAATATCAAAATGGTCCCCTCCACGTCTAATAACACATGCCCCTTGTTTTTTTTAAAAACACCTATTTTGAAAAAACATTTCACATGGCAATGATTTGATTTAAATTATCCCCTTAATAAAAAAATTCCCATCGTCTCGTATTATTAGACTGCTTGAGCTCGGTGCACCACCATAGAGAATGGGACATATCCATTTGGAGTGCTCTTCGTCGTCTACTTCCCCACCAGAACCCCTGCTGCATTACGATCCTCATCGGCCATAATGTCGGGTACATGATTGTTGTCGGCCATAACATCGGGCACATGATCTTCACCCTCAACAAAATCCATGGCTAAAAAGTCAACAACAATGAAAATCTAAGCGGCATCAATTTTCCCCTCGTTGATTAGGAATCTTGGCTGGATCTGAACGATTGAATTTGGAGCTCGCAGCAGTCGCAGTAGTCGAACACTCATCTGCTTTATTCAAAGCGACGGGATATTTAAGCCTACACCAAACCTCTGCTTCATTTCATGAGAAAATAGCAGGGAAAAAAAAAGGATACATATTCAGCATAACTACCAACATGGAGGAGTCTTGTCCAGTGGTAAAAAACATTTTGCTTCTGGATTCAGAAGGCAAACGTCTAGCAGTGAAGTATTATACTGATGACTGAGACACCCTTGCTACCAAACTAGCTTTTGAGAAGTCAATTTTACCAAAACACAACGGTCTAATGATCGTTGGTGTCCGAACAGGAACTCCGGCCATGACATAAAATTCTGTCTAGAGACGAAATAGCATGGGGGGAGTGACAGAAACTATAGAACAATGGTCCAACATTAGCACTGCCATTACTCCCTGACAACTGATTCTGCCAACTCCCGGTAATCTGACTCCGTCACCTACCAAAACCCGTAGGGCTTTTCTCTCAATCTGTGAAGTAGACTGGAATCCCGATGCAGCAGTCCACAATCTCGGTCTTCAAGTTCTCCTTTGCAATATTCTTAATATTTGACAAAACCATGGCCAAAATTTGGGTTGGGGTGAAAGCCTTGGACTCATCAAGATACTGTGCATGAATAAGTGGCATCCCGACGGGGCCCTCAGTTATGGTAAATGGCAGGCTATGCAGATCCTGTTGCAATTCAAGATCTGAAAAATACTTTTTTATCAGTCGCTTGATATGGGAAACTGCATTCTTCAGATTCATGGTGGAAGACGTCACCCCCGTCATGCCGATAAACTGTTGCTTCTCGCAAAAAGAAACAAGGGCCGACATTTCCCGCTTGGACTCTTCATTCATCATGACATCGATATCGTGCTGCTACGCCATGACCACAATGCAACTATCATTCCCAACATCAAACCCCACATTGCTCATTTTTGCATACCCTCAACTCTCGAAACCCTAACGACTTTGTGTGTTCTGGTGAAATGAAATGATAAACAACGACCAAAGGCCAATGTAGATCTGAATATTATGACGATGCTCAACAACCACATGTGTGCCAAATTTCAACTTGAGGCAGGGCTAAGGGCATCTCACATTTTTCACTTCTACAAGATTCTGAAGTGCATTCATCAACAAGAACGTGCCTTCGTACAAAGCCAAATGGATCTAAAAAAAAATTAACCTCCCACGAAGATCTCACTCCAAAAAATGGACAACCATTAATTTTTTAAAGATTTTGGTTTCTGATCCATCACATGGATGGAGAGCATACTCCCTAGATTGAAAGAAAAATGGGAAAAAAATGAGGGAAAATAATGAGGGGGGATTTCCATGAGGGAAACCCCCCCTTAAGCTCACAAAGGCAGGAGAACGCCTGGAGCTCTGATACCAAATGTTGGGAGTAAAACTGATGAGATATCTATTGATACAAATGGATTACATATATAGGCATAAGGCCTATTTGATAACATGACAAATGTCAAGTGAAAATGACAAGTGTCAAGGTGAAGGCATAGTGCACTTTAATTCTAACACTTATATAATGAGTACCACCAGCTCCCAATGGTTTCCCATGACTATATGCCATCTACATTTCTATCGTGGTCCCTATAATTCCATAGTAGCATCTACACCTAGTTTATACTCATATAATTTTTCTTTCGTGACTAATAAGAAGCTAATAGCCAATTTTGTTGTGGTTTTTTGATATTCTACAAAGTATGAAAGCAAATGGTTCTAGTTTTTATATTTTTCTAGCTATTTTTCCTTCCCATTTGTAAACATTAGAGTCCAATGATTCTATGCTAGGGAGGAATGATAGGTATTAGTATTAAATAAATTAGAATTGAAGATAACATTTTATTTAATGCATACAAGGTCACTTTTTTTACTAATATTATATGTAATAGTTTATGTTATTCATGGCCATTTTTTGATTAAATATGCAATGTATACATGTTCATGTTTTGATGTAATACGTTACATGGCCAAAAATATTTAATTTTTAGACATTCTTGACCAAAACTATAGTTAATTTATTCCCATCTGATGTTCTTTGGAAGGTTCCAAGGTTCCTCCTTTGTTAGTGTATTTTTCTACAAATAACCCATTTTAGAATCCAAATAAGTAGCTTGTCTTTGCCAATTTGTTTTTTCTTCTAGATTATACATATAAATTCAATAAGTTTTCCTAATCCCATTATTCCATATTAGGAAATTTCTTGGGTTTTGTGTTGGGGTTAGTGATGGAGTCATTTGAGTTCCACTTGTGGGAGTACCACTACTACTTGTAGTAGTTCCAAGGATATCACTTGATGATGCCATCCCTATTTTCTAACATGATAGAAAATAAAATATGGTATTTATGAATCAAATAATCTAAGGCATAGCCTACATGTTTTAAAAACATATAAAATAATTTACTATGTAGCAACATGCATGAAAACAACAAAAATAAAATAAATACCTAGCATCCCTAGCCAATAATTTTAAATTTTAAATTAACTTAAATAAAAAATTAAAAACCCTAAGAAAATCCTAGTTTGAAATTGGGGGATTTGAAAACACCTTCAAAAAATTTGTTAAAATAGTTTCAAATCTCCTCTCATCAGTCTCTAATCTCTAATCAAATTCTAAAAAAACGGTTTTTTAAGAGGTTAAAAAGGGGGGCACATTGAGGGCCACCCTTCCCATGAATTCAACTTGGATCTCCACTAGGAGATCCCAATGTCTTTTACCATTGTAGTGTCCCTATTGGGACACCTAAAAAGTGGTTTAGATTCATTGTTTGGAGTGGTTTCATGGTCCACCTTCAACAATTTTCTTCTAGAAGATATATATTAAAAATAAATAAAATTCAATGTTAGAAAAGGATTTTAAATGTGAAATCAGTTCCCTGTCTCTACAATTGTAATTTTCAACGAGAAATTTTCTTTTACTTGATAATAAATGGATGCGAATATCACCATGAGTCGATCATTTCTCAACTTATTTTTTGAAGAAAACTCTTGTGAGTGTTTCACTCACAAGAAATGTAGTTTATCACAACTACCTAGTGAATTTTAAAACATTGATCTTAACAAATTAGCATTCAAAATAAAATATCAAGCAACCCATTTTATTTTTAGTGCATTGGATGCTTTACAAATGGTGAACTAGGGAGCTTATCAACCCATGGATGCCTTGATATTAAAGTAGTCTAAGGTATGTCAAACCAATTCATTATTGAACTTATTTCATTTTATTTTTTAGATATTTCCACCTTTTTCTTCCTTTCATAAATTTGTAAATCTATTTTACCATAAGGTATTGACAATTTGGAAAGGGATAAAAGATATGCAACTTACCTCTATATTTTTTTTATACATATTAGATTCAATTTTGTTTTGGTAAGGACTTGAATGAAATGAAATTATTTTAGTCATGTCTATGAGACAAAAATATTTTATGAAATCAAGAGTTTTAATACAAGATGGAGTGGTGTAAAATCCTACTCACATTAAATTCAATCCTTGGACCTACTTACAAAATTTAACAATATGTAGGAAAGAAAAATTTAAATTTTTTTTAGAAAGCTCAACATCCTATAATCATCTTTTGTAGTGTGTATTTCCTATTGTTGATTTTGCTAAGAAGTTTCAATGTTTTTTATATTCACCATTATTTTAAAATTTCCATTAGTGAGTTTACTTTTGTAGTGTCATATGTAATCATGATGTCCTTGTAGTCTTCACATTCTATAACAAAATATTTTCCTATCTCCATTGCTCCTACTTTGCATATGATATGTATTTTTGGTAATGACTATAAAAATGCAATTGAATATGAATCCATACTGGCACTACAACTTTTAATACCCACAATACATGCTTGAATACCTTGACTGGCAGTTACATTATGGTATATGATAGTATCATCTCCTATAGTGGTATCACTAAAACTATGATTCCACTACAATATCTAAGGCAACATTAGATCACATTTGGTATTTGGTTTGTCCATGCATCTATAGCATAGGAGACCTGATTTTTATTACATCTTTAGAAATTGGTTTTGGTCTCAACTTCTCCGCAATTTCCATATAAATCAAGCAAAAAGGGTTCAAATTTTAGTTAACAACTGATTTGGAACATAGAATTAAATAAGAAAGAATATTTATATTCATGGTTCTAAGTAAAAAATTTGCTTAGAGGATATGTTCATCCTTTCACATGAGAGTCAAATTACTAAGTATATTTAAAGGTGTATATTTTGGGTATTATTTTTAGTCCTTCTGATAACATGAGGCTAGGAAATACTTGATAAGTGTTTCCAATAAGAAATAACTTGATGTGTATTTGATATGTACTTTCAAAATAAAAAATGCATGGATTAAACCTACATGTAGACCCTATGATAAGCTAAACATAAATCCAAATCACAAAAATGTGATGGTCAAACAATCTCAAAGTTTATTTCTATGTAAGAAAAAACTTTGACTTTATCACCCAAGGATTTTCAAATCATCTCAAACCAATTTGTCATTGGATCTAAAAGTAAGGTCACGTCTCAAGAATTTTTTTAAAGGTTAATTCAAAAAAACTCAGCAACCTAATTTTATATGGAAAAATTGTAACATTAAAAAAATTGTTAAAAATTTCATTAAAAAAAGAAGAATATTTTCAAAAATAGAAAAATTAAGCAACAATTGGAGAGTCGATTTTATACTAGTTATTCATTACAGAAATTACAATTATATTTTATGGAATAGCCATTCAACCCAAATTTAAAATACATCATAAAAATATAACATTTTGAAATGTAAAGCAATTTTTAAACTGCTATTTATTTTCTCCTTCTTTGCCTTACAGTTGATGGTTGTCCTTGGTTATGAACCTGTGGGTAAATTGGAGGTTGCTCAAGAGTAGTACCATCATGGTATATTTCCTTTAATCCTCTTAAATTTTTTCCTTCCTTATCAAGTGCCTCAAGGCCTTCTATAGTATATTTAGGATCCATAGAACTCTTTGTAATCAAATTAGATAGTGGATCTAGCTCATCTAGTTGAATTACCTTGAAGGACTCATTACTCTCCATTTATCTTGTGTAAAGCCTAATATTGTATTGCACAAAGACAAGGTCATTGAGGTGCTCTTGGCTCAACCTGCTATGCTTTTTGGTCTATATGGATTGAAATAGAGACTAGTTGTGCTCACACCTCAAAGAAATACAAGGCTGACTCAAGATGTGAACAACCATATTTTATAGGGTAGGTGTTATGGAGCCATAATCCTCCCACCATAAATCTACAAAAAAGTATAATTTTTAAAGTATTAATTTACAATGCTATACTATAAGAATGTTAACTATATATAAAAAAAAATCTTAAACTTTAAAAGTTCAAATATATTACCTAATCATATGCTTTTATTGGATTCTCAACCATGTTGAATGTACAAGTCTTAATAGTACTATAATATTATTTTTAGCTAAGAAAGACACAAGTTTTGAAGCAATGGTTGAAGTTGAATTACATATAATCTAAAATAAATGGTAGTGGTGTTTTGATATTAAGAACATATTTTTTCATAGGATGTTGAAGACAAAGGGTTCAACCTATACACAATTTGTGCAAGTAGTCTACACTATGATTTAATTGATTGTACCATTTTAAAACTAACCTCCCCTGTAATTTCACACAATATGAAATTCCAATCCATCTGAAATAATGTTGTAACTCTTTTTATTCCATATTATTATTTTCTCTTCTAGAAGAGCATGTATATTTATGACATAATGCCAATAGTGATTCACTTAATTCATGTGCCAAAGGTATCTTTATTAATTTTCTAGACTCACTTAATGCCCTCAATATGGCTTCCAAATAGGGGTTTATCATAGAGTGGAAGGGAATGTTGCAATAATACCAAAAATTTAGTATGGTTACCATGACCTCTTTCACCCTATCCCTCCCCATTATAGTATTGTAAATGGTATTTTATGTAGTGTTGAAGTCTTATCCCAAACTTCTTCCACTCCCACTAGCAACACCTCATTGAACGAGAAGGCTAAGAATAAATTCTTTGGTCATAGAATAGAAATCATGTAGTTCATCCTCATCACCATAATAGGAGTTCCATGGCCTCACTCCTTGTCCCACTATAATTATTTGCCTTCTATGCTCTATTTTCTTGGCCTCTTTGTTGCACATAAAAACCTTTACCTCAACCTTACTTGTTTCATTTGATTTAGAGTAGCAATCCACATATTTCCCTAGTTGGATAATTAAATAGAATTTGATATGATGGATACCTCCTCACATGTCATAAAATTTAAAAAAACCTTGATTTATGATAGGGATTAGTAATAAATAAATTATAATTAAATATAACATTTTATATAATGTATATGTGACCACCTTTTTTACTATTTTTTTTGGTACTATTAAGAAAAGAGGGTTTTGAAAGAGATCCATAAACCTTTAACAATATGTCCATCACAATAGGAGAACCACACATAAGAATCACAAAAAAATCTAGAAACCACCCAAAACAACGGGAAGGAACAAAAGAAACTAAAACTACTAATAAAGAAAGAAATGAGAAATAGATGGAAAGAACACTAGAAAAGGTAGAGAGGATAGAACCAAGCTAGTTCTTGAACATCAAGTCCACCTCTTGGATAACATCTTCCACCATCCTAGATATATTCTCTAAGTATTCAACAACAATGTTCAATGACCCCCGAATAGTGTGTTGCTTTATCTCCATCATATTCAGATTATGAATGACAATACTCTTTCTTTCAACAATAGTGTTTGAGGCATAAAATTCCTTCACCAATTTATCTTTTTGAAAATATCCAAGCAAAATATCAGAATCAAAGTGAAGGTAAATGGGTACAAAATCCTCCTCAGTGATTTTCTTACCCAATAGATTCTTGAACTTCCTTGTGACACCTCCTCTAACCACACTGAAATATGGCTCACCACCCAACCTTGTGTTGGTTTGAGTTTCCTTGAGAGAAAGCTCCAAAAAATCATTTCTCAAGAATTTGCAATGAGACGCCTTCCCTTTTACTCCTCTATCATAAAATTGAATTTTTCCAAAAATTTTATCATCCCCAAAGCCCAAGGAAAAAGAATAGTTTATGTTATTTATGGACACTTTTTGATTATATATGCAATGTATACGTCACCACCTTTTGATGTAATACTTTACTTGGCTATAAATATTTAATAGTTAGAGATGCTTGGATAATGCTATAGTTAATTCATTCCTATCTAATATTATCTAGAAGGTTACCAAAAGGTTCATTATTTGGTGGTGTATTTTTCTATAAATAGACCATTTCTAAATGCAAATAAGAAGCTTGTCTTTACCAATTTGTCATGTCGTATGGATGTTTCCTATCAATTTGGTATTAGATCAGTTCATTCCTACTCTTGTTTAAGGCACCATGTTGCCTACTTGAGATTTTATGAAAGATATGATGGAATTAACATAGTTAGCCAAAGAGATCTATGTTCAAATAATGGTCACCATATCAATGGATGACCTTGATTGGAATGGAATGCTTACCATTCAAGGAAAAAAATTTACTATTGAAGAAAAACAATTTTATGTTGATAAAGTAATTTTTTTTTTTTATCAACCAGATCTTGTTATTGTTATTATTGTTGATCTATCTACTATTGTTGTTGATATACCTATAGATGTTGTTGTTATTGATCTACCTATTATTGTTGTTATTATTTATTTATCTATTGATGTTGTTGTTGCATATATACCTATTATTGGTGTTGATCTACTTGTTGCTATCATTGATCTGTCTATTGCTATTGTAATTTTACATATTGTTATTTTTTATCTATATATTATTGTTGTTTTTGTTATACCTATTGTTTCTATTATTGATCTACATATTGTTGTTGTTCCAAAATATATTTCACCCACTCTAAAGTTATGTGATTATGTTCCTATTATTACTTTATCATGTATACCTATTAACATGGATTTTATCAGATACCCTTATCACCTATTTTATTCCACCAAAGTGCATTATTTACCAACATTTTTTACTACCTCTTGACCAGCATAAATAAGAATTTATGCTCCTCATGATATATGAATAGGATTTAGCCTTTTGCTTCATGAATTAATTTTGAAATGGTATTCAACTACTCAAGTGAGATGTAGATTGATGCATAAAAACTTCCATTTAGAAATAAAATTACCCACTTTGTGCAATAGTGATAGGTGCTCACCCTTGATGAAAAGTCCTCTCAACTATAGATTGCCATGACCTCCCCATCTATTGCTCTATACTATTCCCAACAACTCTAGTGGTGTCATAATGTTTTCATGCTTGGGAATATACTCACCTACACTATAATATGCCCTTTGGCCACAACCAACATTTAACCATCCTATTTTTACCTGTTTCTACTTTGGTCATCCAAGAAGATGTTTTACGGCCTTCTTTGTAGCTTCACAACCAAATTTGTTGCCTTATCATAGCCTAAGTAGCACTAGCTCCTTATAGTTTCTCATTACTAGCTTTGGACTTTTTTTTTTGGTCCATGTCATTCCATAACAATATCTACACCTAGTTTTTGCTCATCTACTTTTTAGTTCATAGTTAATAAGTTCACAATAGCCAATGTTACTATGGTTTTTCAGTGTTCTACACGAAAGTAAATGGTTATAGTTTTTATATATTTTTAGATATTTCTCCTCCTTGTTTGTATGCATTGGATTCCAATGCTTCTATGGTGGGGAGGAATGATAGGGATTAGTATTAAACACATTATAATTAAATATAAAATTTTATTTAATGGATACATGTCCACTTTTTGATTAACTATGCAACGAATGTGTGGACATATTTTACTGTAAAACTTTATGTGACTACAAATATTTAATAGTTATACATGCCTGGTTGATACTACAATTAATTTATTCCTATCTAATGTTGTTTAGAAGGTTTCTAAAAGATCCCTCCTTTGGTGGTGTATTTGGTGATAAATAACCCATTTTAGAATGTAAATAAGCAACTTATATTTATAAATTTGTTTTATATTTTGTCTTATCCATGTGTGATTATTGATAAACCATGTTATGGTATGTGTATCTTCTACTATGGTATTCAGCCACGAAAATTTTCCAATTTCCTCCAACATGAGGTCAATCCAATGGGTAGCACATGGGTTCTGAAATATAGATGCATACTTCTCTAGGATAAGTCTACCTATAGATACATATGTTATTGCATTTTCCATCACTACTTGGACAATATTATCCATACTATTTATATCACAACCTCCTCCAATAAACTAAATAATAACTATACAATATTTACCTCTTGTGACCCACCAACTAACTTTAGTAAGTCCATGGATACACTTGAAGCCACCATGAAGAATAGTAGTGTGTGGTTTCTTGCATTTGTCTATACATTTGAAAGAATATTGCAACTATTTTTCTTCCATATCATCCTTTTCTCTTCGATAAGAGCACATGTATTGATGACACATTATTCCAATAGCAATTCACTTAACTCATACATAGAAGGTGATTTTATTCCTTTTTCAGACTCACTTAATACCTTCACTATGGCTTCCTAATAGGGGTTGTTCATAAAGTGGAAGGGAATGTTGTAATAATACCAAAAATTCATTATGGTTACCTTGAACTTCTTCACCATATCTTCCCTATTACATTATCACAAATGATGGTTTATCTAGTGTTGAAACCTTGTCCTACACTTCTCCCACTCCCACTAACAACACCTCATTGAATTATAAGGCTAATAATATATTCTTTGATCATAGCATGGACATCCTATAGTTTATCCTCATACCTATAATAGAAGTGTCATGGCACCACTCCTTATCCCACTATAATTATTTACCTTTTATGACCTACTTTCCTAGACTCTTTATTACACATAAAAGCTTTCATATTTGCCTTAGCCACTTCATATACTTTAGAGTAGTAGTCTACATCTTTCCCTGGTTGCCCAATTAAATAGAATTTGAGGTTATGGATGCCTCCTCATATGTTCTTATTTCAAAATTTATAAAATATTTGGTTCATGATATATATTAGTATTAAATAAATTAGAATTAAAGATAAAATTTTATTTAATGCATGTGGTAATCATTTTGATTAATATTAAATGTAATATTTTATATTTTTCATAGGAATTTTTTTATTAAAATGCAATGTATACATGGCCACATTTTGATGTAATACTTTACGCAACCATAAATATTCAATAGTTAGACATGCTTGGACAACACTAAAGTTAATTTATTCCTATCTAATGTTATTTGGAAGGTTCCCAAAGGGTTTCTCCTTTTAAAATATATTTAGCTATAAATAGCCCATTCCAAAATGCAAATAAACAACTTGTCTTTGCCAATTAATTATCTTCTATATTTTTTGTATCAATTTGGTATCAAATAAGTTCATTCCAAATCCTATTTTAGGCACAATATTGCCTACTTGATATTCTATGAAAGATATGAAGGAATTAGCACAACAAACCAAGGAGCTCTATGCTTAGATAATGGTCACCATGTTAATGGATGACCTTGATTGGAATGGAATGCTTACCATTAAAGGATAAACTGTCACTAGTGAAAAACAATATTGATGTTGAGAAAGCATTTCTTGTTGTTAATATACATATTGATGTTGTTGTTGTTGTTACTAGACTACCTATTGCTATTGTTGTTGTTGGTCTACCTGTTTTTATTTTTGATGTGTCCATTATTATTGTTGTTACTAATTTAGTTGTTTTTGTTATTGATGTGCCTATTTAAATTGCTAATTTTCCTATTGTTGTTATTGTTTCAACATTTACTTCACCCCCTCTAAACTTGTGTGATTATGTTCCTATTGTTGCTTCATCATTTCTACTTGGTGATATATATTTTCTCAAACACCTTCATCGCCTATTTTTATTCCAACATACAACATCATTTATTGTCATCATTTACTACCTCCTGAATAGCATAGTTAAGTGTCAATGCCCATTGTGAAATGTGGAGAGGATTTGGCCTTTCACTTCATGAATTTATTTTGTAAGTGTATTTGACTACTCATGTAGGATGTAGATCAATGCTTGAAGAATTCCATTTAAAATTAAAGTTTCCCACTTTTTACAATAGTTATAAGCTCTCACCCCCAATGAAATTTCCTCTCAATCATAGATCATTGTGGTCTCCCAATCT
Source organism: Wollemia nobilis (assembly GCA_028583015.1). NCBI lineage: Eukaryota > Viridiplantae > Streptophyta > Pinopsida > Araucariales > Araucariaceae > Wollemia > Wollemia nobilis. Next base: position 16,864 of record JAQPPZ010012205.1, on the reverse strand, counting down.
ACCACTCTATACTATTACCAACAACTCTAATGACCTCATAATATTTTCATGCTTGGCGTTATACCAACCTACACTATGACCCACCCCTTTGCCATCGCTTACCTTTCACAATCCTTTGGTTACTTATTCCCACTTTCATCATCTAAGTAGATGTTTTGTGATCCCCTTTACAATATTACAACCAGATCTACCACCTTCTTATAGAATGAGTAGGGGGGGGGGGGGACCGGGCAGCGCCCCCCGCCCCGACCCCCGCCCTCCCCCCCCCCCCCCCACCTTACCCCCCGCCCCCGCGCCCCTCCCCCCCCCCCCCCCCCCTCGCCCCCCCCCCCTTTCCCCCCTCTTCCGCCCCCCCCCCCCAGTACCACAACCTCCCCATAGTTGCCAATGACTAGATCCCATCTACTTTTCTATTGTGGTCCCTATAATCCCATAGTAGCATCTACACCTAGTTTCTACTCATATGATTTTTCTTTCATGACTAATAAGCACCTAATAGCCAATTATGTTATGGTTTTTTGACATTCTATAAAGTTTGAAAGCAAATGGTTCTAGTTTATATTTTTCTAGCTCCTTGTCCTTCCTTTTTGTACACATTAGAGTCCAATGATTCTATGGTAGGGAGGAATGATAGGGATTAGTATTAACTAAATTATAATTAAAGATAATATTTTATTTAATGCATACAAGGTCACTTTTTTTACTAATATTCTATGTAATAGTTTATGTTATTCATGGCCATTTTTTGATTAGATATGCAATATATACATGTCCATGTTTTGATATAATATGTTAGATGTCCACAAATATTTAATAGCTAGACATGCTTGACAAACACTATAGTTATTTTGTTCTCATCTGATGTTCTTTGGAAGGTTCCAAGGTTCCTCCTTTGGTAGTGTATTTTTCTACCAATATCCCATATTAGAATGCAAATAAGTAGCTTGTCTTTGCCATTTTTGTTTTTCTTCTAGCTTATACATATAAATTCAATAAGTTTTCCTAATCCCATTATTCCATAATAGGTAATTTCTTGTGTTTTGAGTTGGGGTTAGTTATGGAGTCATTTGAGTTCACTTGTGGGAGGACCACTACCACTTGTAGTAGTTCAAAGAACCTCACTTGATGAAGCAATCTCTATTTCCTAACATTATAGAAAATAAAATATGGTTTTTATAAATCAAATGCCCTATGGAATAACCTACATGCTTTAAAAACATATAAAACAATTTACTATGTAACAACACGCATGAAAACAACAAAAATAATATAAAATACATATCTAGCATCCATAACCAACAATTTTTAATTTTTAAAGAACTTAAATAAAAAATTAAAAACCCTAAAAAATCCTAGTTTGCAATTGGGGGATTTGAAAGTACCTTCAATTTTTTTGTTAAAATAATGTGAAATATCCTCTCATCAGTCTCCAATCTCTAATCAAATCCTAAAAATTGGGTTTTTTAAGAGGTTTAAAAGGGGGGAACATTGAGGGCCACCCTTCCCATGAATTGAACATGGATCTCCACTAGGAGATCCCAATGTATTTTAACATTGTAGTGTCCCTATTGGGAAACCTAAAAAGTGGTTTTGATTCATTGTTTGGAGTGGTTTCATGGTTCACCTTCAATAATTTTATTCTAGAAGCTATATATTAAAAATAAATAAAATTCAACGTTAGAAAAGGATTTTAAATGTGAAATCAACTCCCTGTCTCCACGAGTTTAAGTTTCAACAAGAAATTTTCTATAGCTTGAAAATAAATGAGTGATACTATCACCATGAGTTGATCATTTTCTCAACTTATTTTTTAAATAAAAATCTTGTGAGTGTTTCACTCACAAGAAATGCAATTTATCACAACTATCTAGTGAATTTTAAAACACTGATCTTAACAAATTAGCATTCAAAACAAAATACATGGTAACTTCTTATCAAAAACCCATTTTATTTGTATAGCATTGGATGCTTTACAAATAGTGAACTAGGGATATTATCAACCCATGGATGCCTTGATCTTAAATTGGCGTAAGGTATGGCCAACCAATTAATTATTGAACATTTTTATTTTATTTTTTAGACATTTCCACCTTTTTCTTCCTCTCATAAATTTGTAAATCTATTTTATCATAAGGTATTGACAATGTGGAAAGGGATAAAATATATGCAACTCACCTCTATAATGTTTTTGTATATATTAGATTCAATTTTGTTTTTGTAAGGACTTGAATGAAATGAAATTATTTTAGTTATGTCTATGAGACCAAAAAATTTTATGAAATCAAGAGTTTTAATACAAGATGGAGTATGGTGTAAAACCCTACTCACATTAAATTCAGTCCTTGGACCTACTTGCAAAATTTAACAATATGCAGGAAAGAAAAAATTTCAACAAATTCAAAAAACACAACATCCTATAATCATCTTTTGGAGTGCGTATTTCTTGTTGTTGATTTTACTAAGAAGTTTTCATGTTTTTTCTATTCACAGTTCTTTAAAAAGTTCCATTAGTGAGTTTATTTTTGTAGTGTCATATGCAATCATGATGTCCTTGTAGTCTTCACATTCTATAACAAAATATTTTTCTATCTCCACTGTTCCTACTATGCATATGATATATATTGTTGGTAATGACTACAAAAATTTGATTGAATGTGAATCCATACTGGCACTGCAATTTTGAAGATCCAAAATACATGCTTGAATACCTTGACTGGAATGTTACATTATGGTATATGATAGTATCATCTCCTATAGTAGTATAACTAAAACTATGATTCCACTACAATATCTAAGGCTACATTATATCCAATTTGGTATTAGTTTTGTCCATGCATATGAATCATATGAGACCTAATTTTTATTACATATTTAGAAATTGGTTTTGGTCTCACCTTCTCCTCAGTTTACATAGAAATCAAGCAATAAGGGTTCAAATTTTAGTTAACAACTGATTTAGGACATATAATTAAATAAGAAAGACTATTTCTATTCATGGTTCTAAGTAAAAAAAAAATCGTAGAGGGTATGTTCATCCTTTCACATGAGAGTCAAATTACTAAGTGTATTTAAATGTGTACATTTTGGGTATTATTTTTAGTCCTTCTGATAACATGACGCTAGGAAATACTTGATAAGTATTTCCAATAAGGAAAAACTTGATGTGTATTGATATGTACATTCAAAATCAAATATGCATGGATTAAAACTACATTTAGACCTTATGATAAGCTAAAAATAAATCCAAATCATAAAAATATGATGGTCAAACAAGCTCAAAGTTTATTTCTATGTAAGAAATTTTTTTGACTTTCTCACCCAAGGATTTTCATATCATCTCAAACCAGTTTTTCATTGGATCTAAAAGTAAGGTCACGTCTCAAGAATTGTTTTCAATATTAATTCAAAAAACTCAAAAACCTAATTTTACATGGAAAATTTGTAACTTGAAAATTTCTGGTAAACACTTCATTAAAAAACATCGAGGGAAGCTTATGCGAAGAAGAGTGCACTTTTGCATAGTTTAAAAATGATGGATATCAAGCAGCATGGGGTGTGGATTTCTATAAAAATGGTGCAGGATTATGCTGAGTAGGTTACTCAAATGTTTGGTAATATTTCCCATGAGATCGATTTAATGTTATAGAACTCTCCCGGTTCTCTCATTTTCATCATATTTTCCTTGATGTTTTTTGGTGTGCCTCTTTTCCTTTTTGTGTTTTGTGGTTTTCTCTCCTAGATACCTTTGTGGTATTTTTCTTTGTAAAAGGTTGTGGTTTCCATTTAAAAACCCTCCTTTTCTTAATACTACAAAACAAAAGAATATTTTTTCAATAAATAGAAAAATGAAGCAACAATTGGAGAGTCGATTTGATACTAGTTATTCATTACAAAGAGTACAATTATAGTTGATGGAATAGCCATTCAACCCAAATTGAAAATACATCATAAAAATATAACATTTTGAAATGTAAATCAATTTTTAAACTGCTATTTGTTTTCCCCTTATTTACCTTGTAGTTGATGGTTTGCCTTGGTTATGAACTAGTGGGTAAATTGGAGGTTTCTCAAGAGTAGTATCATCATGGTATATCTCCTTTAATCCTCTTAAATGTTTTCCTTCCTTCCCAAGTACCTCAAGGCCTTCTATAGTATACTTAGGATCCATAGAACTCTTTGTAATGTAATTAGATAGTGGATCTAGCTCATCTAGTTGAAATACCTAGAAGGACTCACTACTCTCCATTTATATTGTGTAAAGTCTATGATTATATTTCACAAATACAAGGTCATTGAGGTTCCCTTGGCTCAACTTGCTATAATTTTTGGTCTATATGGCTTGAAATAGAGACCAATTGTTCTCACACCTCAAATCAATACAAGGTTGACTCAAGATGTGAAAAACCATATTTTATAGGGTAGGTGTTCTAGAACCATAATCCTCCCACCGTAAATCTAAAAAAAAGTATAATTTTTAAAGTATTAATTTACAATGCTATACTATAATAATGTTAACTATATATAAAACAAAAATCTTAAACTTTAAAAGTTTAAATATATTACCTAATCATATGCTTTGATTGGATTCTCAACCATGTTTAATGTACAAGTCTTAATAGTACTATAATATTATTATACAAACAAGGAGGAGAAAGATCTTAAAAAATATAAAAACTAGAACCATTTACTTTCGTGTAGAATACTGGAAAACCATAGTAACATTGGCTATTGTGCACTTATTAACTATGAAAGAAAAAGTAGATGAGAAAAAAATAGGTGTAGATATTATTATGGAATGACATGGACCAAACAAAAAATAGTCCAAAGCTAGTCACGAGAAACTATAAGGATATAGTGCTACTTAGGCTATGATAAGGCAACAAATTTGGTTGTGAAGCTACAAAAAAGGCCATAAAAAAACTGATTGGATGACCAAAGTAGAAACAACTAAAAATGGGATGGTGAAAGGTTGGTTATGGCCAAAGGGCAGATTATAGTGTAGGTGGGTATAGGCCCAAGCATGAAAACATTATGACACCACTAGATTTGTTGGGAATAGTATAGATAAATAGATGGAGAGGTCATGGAAATATGTAGCTGAGAGTACATTTCATCAAGGGTGAGAACCTATCACTATTGCACAAGTGGGTAGTTTTGTTCCTAAATGGAAGTCTTTATGCATCAATCTACATCTCAAATGAGCAGTTGAATACCATTTCAAAATTAATTGATGAAGCAAAAGGCTAAATCCTATCCATATATCATGAGGAGCATCAGTTCTTAATTATGATGGTCAAGAGGTAATAAAAAATGATGGTAAACAATGTACTATGGTGGAATAAAATAGGTGATAAGGGTATCTGAGAAAATCCATGTTAATAGGTATAAATGATGAAGCAATAATAGGAACATAATCACACAACTTTAGAGGGGGTGAAATATATTTTGGAACAAAAAAAATAGGTAGATCAATAACAAAAATAATATGTATAACACCACCAACAACAAGAACAATAGATATATCAACAATAATAATATGTAAACTAGCAATAGCAATAGACAGATCAATGATAGCAACAAGTAGATCAACAACAATAATAGGTATATATGCAACAACAACATCAATAGATAAATCAATAATAACAAAAATAATAGGTATATCAATAACAACAACATATATAGGTATATCAACAACAACAATAGATAGATAAATAATAATAACAATGACAACATCAAGTTGATCAACAAAAAGAATTGCTTTATCAACATCAAGATGTTTTTCTTCTATAGTAACAATTTTTCCTTGAATGGTAAGCATTCCATTGTAATCAAGGTCATCCATTGACATGGTGACCATTATTTGAACATAGATCTCTTTGGCTGACTGTGTTAATTCCATCATATATTTCATAAAATCTCAATTAGGCAACATGGTGCCTAAAACAAGAGTAGGAATGAACTAATATAATACCAAATTGATAGGAAAAATCTATAAGACATGACAAATTGGTAAATAAAATTTGCTTATTTACATTTATAAATATTCTATTTATAGACAAATACACCACCAAATGAGGAACCTTCTGGTAACCTTCTAGAGAATATTAAATAGGAATTAATTAACTATAACATTGTCCAAGCATATCTAACTATTAAATATTTATAGCCAAGTAAAGTATTACATCAGAAGGTGGTGATGTGTACATTGCATATATAATCAAAAAGTGGCCATAAAAAACATAAAATATTCCTTTTCCTTGGGCTTTGGGGATGATAAAATTTATAGGAAAATTAATTTTTTAGCTATAGTAGTAAGAGGGAAGGCATCTCATTGCAAAGTCTTGAGAAATGACATTCTAGAGCTTTCTCTCAAGGAAACACAAACCAGCACAAGGTTGGGTGGTGAGCCATATTTCAACGTGGTTAGAGGAGGTGTCACAAGGAATTCCAAGCATCTCATGGGTAATAAAATCACTAAGGAGGATTCTATCCCCATTTACCTTCACTCTAATTTTGATATTTTTCTTGGAGTTTTTAAAAAATATAAATTGGTGAAGGAATTTTATGCGTCAAACACTATTGTTGAAATAAAGAATATTGTCATTCATAATCATAAGATGATGGAGATAAAGCAACATGTTATTCGAGGCTCATTGAACATTGTTGTCGAATACTTAGAGAATATATCTAGGATGGTGGGAGATGTTACCTATGAGGTGGAATTTATGTTCAAGAATTGGCTCAGTTCTATCCTCTATACCTTTTCTAGTGTTCTTTCCTTTTTTTTTTGTTTCTTTCTTTGCTAGTAGTTGTAGTTTCTTTTGTTCCTTCCCTTTGTTTCAGGTGGTTTCTAGATTTTGTTGTGATTATTTTGTGTGGTTCTCCCATTGTGATGGAGATGTTGTAAAAGGTTGATGGATCCCTTTCAAAACCCTCTTTTCTTAATAGTACCAAAAAAAATAGTAGTAAAAAAGGTGGCCACGTATACATTATATAAAATATTATATTTAATTCTAATTTATTTATTTCTAATTCCTATAAAAAATCAAGGCTTTTATAAATTTTATGGCAAAAACATGTGAGGAGGTATCCATCATCTCAAATTCTATTTAATTATGCAACTAGAAAAATATTTGGACTACTACTCTAAATCAAATGAAACAAGTAAGGTTGAGGTAAAGGTTTTTATGTGCAACAAAGAGGCCAAGAAAATAGAGCATAAAAGGTAAATAATTATAATGGAAAAATGAGTGAGTCCATGGATCTCCTATTATAGTTATGAGGATGAACTACATGATTTCCACTCTATGACCAAAGAATTTATTGTTTGCCTTCTCGTTCAAAGAGGTGTTGCTAGTGGGAGTGGAAGAAGTGTGAGATAAGGCTTCAATACTACATAAACTCCCATTTACAATACTATAATGGGGAGGGATAGGGTTAAGGAGGTCATGGTAACCATAGTAAATTTTTGGTATTATTGCAACATTCCCTTCCACTCTATGATCAACTCCTATTTGGAATCCATATTGAGGGCATTGAGTGAGTTTATAAAATTAATAAAGATACCTTTGGCACTTGAATTAAGTGAATCACTATTGGCATTATGTCATCAACATACATGCTCTTGTAGAAGAGAAAATAATTATATGGAATAAAAAGAGTTACAACATTCTTTCAAATGGATTGGAATTTCATCTTATGTGAAATTACAAGGGAGTTTTGTTTAAAAATGGTACAATCAATTTAATGATACTGTAGACTACTTGCACAAATTGTATATAGGTTGAACACTTCATCTTAAAAATCCTATGAAAAAATATGTTCTTAATATAAAAAAAACCATTAGCATTTATTTTAGATTAGATGAATTTCAACTTCAACCATTACTTCAAAACTTGTGTCTTTCTTAGCTAAAAATAATATTATAGTACTATTAAGACTTGTACATTCAACATGGTTGAGAATCCAATAAAAGCATATGATTAGGTAATATATTTGAAATTTTAAAGTTTAAGATTTTTATTTTTTTATATAGTTAACATTCTTATAGTATAGCATTGTAAATTAATACTTTAAAAATTATACTTTTTGTAGATTTATGGTGGGAGGATTATGGCTCTAGAACACCTACCCTATAAATATGGTTTTTCACATCTTGAGTAAGCCTTGTATTTCTTTGAGGTGTAAGCACAATTTGTCTCTATTTCAAGCCATATAGACCAAAAAGCATAGAAGGTTGAGCCAAGAGCACCTCAATGACCTTGTATTTGTCCAATATAACTTTACGCTTTACACAAGATAAATGGAGAATAGTGAGTCCTTCAAGGTAATTCAACTAGATGAGCTAGATCCACTATCTAATTGGATTACAAAGAGTTCTATGGATCCTAAGTACACTATAGAAGAACTTGAGGCACTTGAGAAGGAAGGAAAACATTTAATAGGATTAAAGGAGATATACCATGATGATACTACTCTTGAGAAACCTCCAATTTACCCACTAGTTTAGAACCAAGGCCAACCATCAAATGCAAGGAAAAGAAGGGGAAAAAAAATAACAGTTTAAAATTTGCTTTGAATTTCAAAATGTTATATTTTTATGATGTATTTTCAATTCGGGTTGAATGGATATTACATAAACTATAATTTTACTTTTTGTAATGAATAACTAGTATAAAATCAACTCTCCAATTGTTACTTAATTTTCTATTTATTGAAAAAAAAAATATTTTTTTAATGAATTTTTTAGCAATTTTTTTCAAGTTACAATTTTTCCATATTTAGGTTGATGAGTTTTTTTTATTTAATATTTAAAACAATGTTTGAGACGTGACCTTACTTTTAGATCCAATGAAAAACTGGTTTGAGATGATCTTAAAATCCTTGGGTGAGAAATTCAAAGTTTTTTCTTACATACAAATAAATTTTGAGCTTGTTTGACCATCATATTTTTGTGAGTTGGATTTATGTTTATCTTATCATAGGGTCTACATGTAGTTTTAATCCATGCATGTTGGATTTTGAAAGTATATATCAATACACATCAAGTTTTTTCTTATTGGACACACTTAAAAAGTATTTCCTAGCCTCATGTTATCAGAAGGACTAAAATTAATACCCAAAATGTACACCTTTAAATATTCTTAGTAATTTTATTTCAATGGCGTAAAATTTTTAAAATGATTGTGACATGGCGGTTATAAGGGCGGACTGCACGAAGATCTGTGTGGTGGCTTTCGAGGTGGACAACGCATAATACTATGGTGGCCATAAAAGCTGGATAGCCTACTCGGATTCATGGCGGCTACCGATTCCACCATGTTAAATATATATATATATATATATATATATATATATATATATATATATATATATATATATATATATATATATATTATTAGTAATTTGAATCTCATGTGAAAGGATGAACATGCCCCCAAACAAAATTTTTACTTAGAACCATGAATAGAAATAGTCTTTCTTATTTAATTATATGTCCCAAATCAGTTGTTAACTAAAATTTGAACTCTTCTTGATTTATTTCTATGGAAACTTAGAAGAAGGTGAGACCAAAACCAATTTATAAATATGTAATAAAAATTAGGTCTCCTATGCTTCAGATGCATGGACAAACCTAATACAAAATTGGATATAATGTTGCCTTAGATATTGTAGTGGAATCAAAGTTTTAGTTATACTACTATAGGAGATGATACTATCATATACCATAATGTAACATGTCAGTAAAGGTATTCAAGTATGTATTGTGGGTATTCAAAGTTGCAGTGCTAGTATGGATTCACATTCAATCAATTTTTTGTAGTCATTACCAAAAATATATCATACGTAATGTACAAGTAGTGGAGATAGGAAAATATTTTGTTATAGAATGTGAAGACTACAAGGACATCGTGATTGCATATGACACTACCAAAGTAAACTCACTAATGGAACTTTTTAAAGAACTATGAATAGAAAAAAAAAACATGGAAACTTCTTAGAAAAATCAACAACAAGAAATACACACTCCAAAAGATGATTATAGGATGTTGAGCTCTCTGAATTTGTTGAAAATTTTTCTTTCGTTAAATTTTGCAAGTAGGTCCTAGGATTGAATTTTATGTGAGTAGGGTTTTACACCATAGTCCATCTTGTATTAAAACTCTTGATTTCATAAAATGTTTTGGTCTCATAGACATAACTAAAATAATTTAATTTCATTCAAGTCCTTACAAAAACAAAATTAAATCTAATATATATAAAATTTTTTTTATATATATATATATATATATATATATATATATATATATATATACAATATAGAGGTAATTTTCATATCTTTTATCCCTTTCCACATTGTCAATACCTTATGGTAAAATAGATTTACAAATTTATGAAACGAAGAAAAAGGTGGAAATATCTAAAAAATAAAATAAAATATGTTCAATAATTAATTGGTTTGCCATACCTTAGACTACTTTACAATCAAGGCATCCATGGTTTGATAAGCTCCCTATTTCACCATTTGTAAAGCATCCAATGCTATAAAAATAAAATTGGTTGATTGATAAGAAGTTACCATGTATTTTGTTTTGAATGTTGATTTGTTAAGATCAATGTTTTAAAATTTACTAGGTAGTTGTGATAAATTGCATTTCTTGTGAGTGAAACACTCAAAATATTTTTCTTCAAAAAATAAGTTGATAAAATGATCGACTCGTGGTGATATTCTCACCCATTTATTGTCAAGTTATAAAAAATTTCTCATTGAAACTTATACTTGTAGAGATAGGGAACTGATTTTACATTTAAAATCCTTTTCTAACCTTGAATTTTATTTATTTTTAATATATAGCTTCTAAAAGAAATTTGTTGAAGGTGAACCTTGAAACCACTCCAAACAATGAATCTAAACCACTTTTTAGGTGTCCCAATAGGGACACTACAATGGTAAAAGACATTAGGATCTCCTAGTGGAAATCCAAGTTGAATTCATTGGAAGGGTGGCCATCAACGTGCCTCCATTTTCAACCTCTTAACAAAACCTATTTTTAGGATTTGATTAGAGACTGGAGACTGATGAGAGGAGATTTCACACAATTTTAACAATTGTTTTGAAGGTATTTTCAAATCCCCCAATTGCAAACTAGGATTTTTTTAGGGTTTTTAATTTTTAAGTTATTTTAAAATTAAAATTTGTTGGCTAGCGATGGTATTTATTTTATTTTATTTTTGTTATTTTCATGCATGTTGCTACATAGTAAATTATTTTATATGTTTTTAAAGCATGTAGGCTATGCCTTAGGGTATTTGATTCATAAATACCATATTTTATTTTCTATCATGTTAGGAAATAGTGATTTCTTCTTCAAGAGAGGTCCTTGGAACTACTAAATGTAGTAGTGGTCCTCCTACAAGTGGAACTGAAATGACTCCATCACTAAACCCAAATCAAAACCCAATAAATTGCCTAATATGGAATAATAGGATTAGGAAATATAATTGAATTTATATGTATAATCTAGAAGAAAAAATAAATTAGAAAAGACAAGCTACTTATTGGCATTCTAAAATGGGCTATTTGTAGAAAAATACACTACCAAAGGAGGAAACTTGGAACCTTCCAAAGAACATCAGATGGGAATAAATTAACTATAGTGTTGGTCAAGAATGTCTAACTATTAAATATTTATGGCCATGTAACATATTACATAAAAACATGGACAAGTATTCATTGCATATTTAATCAAAAATGGCCATGAATAACATAAACTATTACATAGAATATTAGTAAAAAAGTGACCATGTATGCATTAAATAAAATTATATCTTTAATTATAATTTATTTAATACTAATACCTATCATTCCTCCCTACCATAGAATCATTGGAATCTAATGTATACAAATGGAAAGGACAAAGGACTAGAAAATATAAAAACTAGAACCATTTGCTTTTAAACTTTGTAGAATGTCAAAAAACCATAACAAAATTGGCTATTAGGTGCTTATTAGTCATGAAAGAAAAAATATACGAGTAGAAACTAGGTGTAGATGCTACTATGGAATTATAGGGACCACAATAGAAAAGTATATGGGATCTAGTCATGGGAAACTATGGGGAGGTGGTGATAATAATTATATAAGAAGGTAGTAGATTTAGTTGTAAAATTGTAAAGGGGACCACAAAACATCTGCTTAGATGACCAAAGTGGGAATAGGTAACCAAAATATGGTGAAAGGTAAGCGATGGCCAAGGGATGGGTCATAGTGTAGGTTGGTATAAGACCAAGAATGAAAATATTACAAGGACATTAGGGTTATTGGTAATAGTATAGAGTGGTAGATTGGGAGGCCACAAAAATCTATGATTGAGAGGAAATTTCATTGGGGGTGAGAGCTTATAACTATTATAAAAAGTGGGTAACTTTAATTTTAAATGGAGTTCTTCAAGCATTGATCAACATCCTACATAAGTAGTCGAATACCCTTACAAAATGAATTCATGAAGTGAAAGGCCATATCCTCTCCACATATCACAAGGGGTATTGACTCTTAAATATACTATTTATGAGGTAGTAAATTATGATAATAAATGATGCTCTATGGTGGAATAAAATAGGCATTGAAGGTGTTTGAGAAAATACATATCACCAAGTATAAATGATGAAGCAACAATAGGAACATAATCACACAACTTTAGAGGGAGTGAAGTAAATTTTGGAACAACAAAAACAAAAGAAAAATTAGCAATAGTAATAGGCACATCAATAACAAGTAAATCAATATCAAAAATAATAATTGACACATCAACAACAAAAATAGGTAGACCAACAACAACAATAGCAATAGGCAGTTTAGTAAGAACAACAACAAGAAGATCAACAACAACAACAATATGTAGATTAACAACAAGAAATACATTCTTAGAATCAAGATTTATTTTTCAAGAGTGACAATTTATCATTGAATGGTAAGCATTCCATTCCAATAAAGGTCATCCATTGACATGGTGACCATTATCTAAGCATAGATCTCCTTGGTTTGTTGTGCTAATTCCTTCATATCTCTCATAGAATATCGAGTAGGCAATATGGTTTCTAAAATAGGAGTAGGAATAAACTACTTTGATACCAAATTGATACAAACAATCTAGAAGATAATTAATTGGCATACACAAGTTTCTTATTTGCATTTTGGAATGGGATATTTATAGCTAAATATATTTCAAAAGAAGGAACCCTTTGGGAACCTTACAAATAACATTGGATAGAAATAAATTAACTTTAGTTTCGACCAAGCATATCCAACTATTGAATATTTATGGTTGCATAAAGTATTACATCAAAATGTGGCCATGTATACATTGCATTTTAATCAAAAATTTCCTATGAATAACATAAACTATTACATGGTGGGGGGGGGGCACAAATTTAAAAAAAACATAAACTATTACATTTAATATTAATAAAAATGATGACCACATGCATTAAATAAAATATTATATTTAATTCTAATTTATTTAATACTAATATGTATCATGAACCAAATATTTTGTAAATTTTGAAATAAGAACATATGAGGAGGCATCCATCACCTCAAATTCTATTTAATTTGGCAACCAAGAAAATATGTGGATTCCTACTCTAAAGTATATGAAGTGGCTAAGGCTGATATGAAAGCTTTTATGTGTAACAAAAACTATAGGAAAGTAGGTCATAGAAGGTAATTAATTATAGTGGGATAAGGAGTGGAGTCATGAGGCTTATATTATAGGGATGATGATATACTATAGGATGTCCATGCTATGATAAAAGAATATATTATTATTCTTCTAATTCAATGAGGTGTTGTTAGTGGGAGTGGTAGAAGTGTAGAACAAGGTTTCAACACTAGACAAACCATCATTTATGATACTATAATAGGGAAATATAGGGCAAATAATTTCAAGGTAAGCATAGTAAATTTTTGGTATTAGTACAACATTCTCTTCCACTCTATGGACAACCCCTATTAGGAAGCCACAGTGATGGCATTAAGTGAGTCTGAAAAATGAATAAAATCACCTTCTACGTATGAATTAAGTGGATTGATATTGGAATAATGTGTCAACAATACATGTGCTCTTGTCAAAAGGATGATATAGAAGAAAAAATGTTGCAATATTCTTTCAAATATATTGACAAATTCAAGAAATCACACACTACTATTCTTCATGGTGGCTTCAAGTGTATCCATGGACTTCCTAAAGTTAGTTGGTGGGTCACAGGAGCTAAATATTGCATAGTTATTATTTAGTTTATTGGAGGAGGTTGTATAGAATTAAGTATGAATAATGGTATCCAAGTAGTGATGGACAATGCAATAAAATATGTATTTATAAGTAGACTTATCCTAGATAAGTAGGTCATAGAAGGTAAAGAATTATAGTGGGATAAGGAGTGGGGTCATGAGGCTTATATTATAGGGATGATGATATACTATAGGATGTCCATGTTATGATCAAAGAATATATTATTATTCTTCTAATTCAATGAGGTGTTGTTAGTGGGAGTGGTAGAAGTGTAGAACAAGGTTTCTACACTAGAAAAACCATCATTTATGATACTATAATAGGGAAATATAGAGAAAATAAGTTCAAGGTAACCATTGTGAATTTTTGGTATTAGTACAACATTATCTTCCACTCTATGAACAACCCCTATTAGGAAGCCACATTAAGGGCATTAAGTGAGTCTTAAAAAGGAATAAAATCACCTTCTATGTATGAATTAAGTGGATTGCTATTGGAATAATGTGTCATCAATACATGTGCTCTTTTAGAATATAAAATAATGATATAGAAGAAAAAATGTTGCAATATTATTTCAAATATATTGAAAAATTCAAGAAATCACACACTAGTATTCTTCATGGTGGTTTCAAGTGTATCCATGTACTTCCTAAAGTTAGTTGGTCAGTCACAGGAGCTAGGTATTGCATAGTTATTATTTAGTTTATTGGAGGAGTTTGTATATAATTAAGTATGGATAATGGTATCCAAGTAGTGATGGACAATGCAATAACATATGTATTTATAGGTAGACTTATCCTAGATAAGTAGGTCATAGAAGGTAAGGAATTATAGTGGGATAAGGAGTGGGGTCATGAGGCTTATATATAGGGATGATGATATACTATAGGATGTCCATGCTATGATAAAAAAATATATTATTATTATTCTAATTCAATGAGGTGTTGTTAGTGGGAGTGGTAGAAGTGTAGAACAAGGTTTCAACACTAGACAAACCATCATTTATGATACTATAATAGGGAAATATAGGGCAAAGAATTTCAATGTAACCATAGTGAATTTTTGGTATTAGTACAACATTCTCTTCCACTCTATGAAAAACCCCTATTAGGAAGCCACATTAAGGGCATTAAGTGAGTCTGAAAAAGGAATAAAATCACCTTCTACATATGAATTAAGCGGATTGCTATTGGAATAATGTGTCATCAATACATGTGCTCTTGTCGAATAGAAAATGATGATATAGAAGAAAAAATGTTGCAATATTCTTTTACATATATTTACAAATTCAAGAAATCACACACTACCATTCTTCATGGTGGCTTCAAGTGTATCCATGGACTTCCTAAAGTTAGTTGGTGGGTCACAGGAGCTAAATATTGCATATTTATTATTTGTTTTATTGGAGGAGGTTGTATAGAATTAAGTATAGATAATGGTATCCAAGTAGTGATGGACAATGCAATAACATATGTATTTATAGGTAGACTTATCCTAGATAAGTATGCCTCCATATTTCAAAACCCATGTGCTACCCATTGCATTGACCTCATGTTAGAGATAATTGGAAAAATTCATGGGTGAAGATCATAGTAGAAGATACAAATATCATAACATGGTTTATAAATAATCACACATGGATGCTTTATTGGCTTTCTAAGCCTTATACTACCACAAAATATCATAGGTTATATCACACAGATCCCAAATATAAAATAGCCATAATATAGAAAGGTTAATATAATAATATGAGTAGAATAATATGAGAAAATTAATATGTATATCAAGGCTTAAAGTAAATCAAATAACATTCATTCATATGTAGAAATATGAATGTAAATATCTTGAATAATTCATATACTATGCATGAATAACAACTTAAAATATTAATTGCTCAAATTTATACAAGCTTTATTACTCTTTTGTTACAACTTGATCTCACAATATTTGACTTATTTTCCAATTTGTTTTTCTATGGATCATTGTATCCATAATATAGCAATATTAATGTGACTCATCAAGTACTTGACTATTGCTCTCCAAATGCCAAGTCTCATGACTCTTGGATTGTCAACTTGCCAATTGCATACTTGATGAACAATTGACTCTGTTGGACATTTTGAGTCCCTAAGATGAAATGTTGTCATTGATGTCAATAGAGCAATAAATGTCAAAAGGATCTATGAAGGGTTTTTTTGAAAATCAAGGCAAGGAAAATAAAAGTTTTTATTTAAAACCATGGACAATATATTTGATCTGGATTTTTCTTAAAACCCACATTGGGCTTTCGTTTCATGGAAAAAGGTGCCCCGGTGATGGATTTATTTGAGTTTTAATGTTTGGTTTAAATTTTAATTATTTAAAATTTAAATTGAAATTTAAATGGAAATTTTCCCACTTACATCATCATTCAAATACAAATTTAATATTTATGCCGACATCTTCAAAGTGTTATTAAACACTATATAAAGGGATGGCAATTAAACAAAATAATTATCCTTGCTCTTGTGTGTTAATTACCTTGGAATTTGAAAGAGCTCATGCGAATTGTTAAAAAGGAAGCAGCGAAGAAA
>JAQPPZ010012198.1:0-54679 GCA_028583015.1 Wollemia nobilis | reverse complement strand
TTATGAAGTTGCTCATCAAAGGTTTCTCTATAAATAGTGAATTCATCTATATAGAATTATACACATTTATTGGTAAGATTTGCAAAGATAGCAATGACCATTTTTAAAAGGTAGCAAGGGCATTGCAAAGTCTGAATGGTAGAACTTGGTAGGTGAACTGACATGGATTCAAATTAATGTAATTTTTTAATAAAAATATATTTAGGAAGACAAGCCATAAATTAACCAAAAAATATGTAATGGTGTATTATCCGTGAATGAATTTAAATAGCCAAGTACATTATGTGAACAAAAGACACAAAGAAAATGATATGTAGGCTTTTTATCCTTGGTATGGCTACATATACAAAATTATCATCCTCCACATGGATAGTGATATGGAAGGAATAGCCACAGAGGAGGAAAGGTGGCTAAAATTACATAAAAGCACCTTTTATAAATATGGCTATAATATTTTATATTTTAGAGTTTAAAAATAGTATAAAATATTACAAAATAATTATAAAATTACAAAATTATAACATTATAAAATTATATCAATTTGAAACCCTATCACTTCTTCCCACTATAGAAGCATTAGAATCCAATGTCAATAAAATATGTGAAAAGTATTGAACCATATGTTGGTGAGAGATCCAACATGCTTGATGAGGAATCTATCCACATCGAGCTATAATATAGGAAGTTGAGGTACCCTAACAATTCTAGTGAGTCCTTGTGTTGTATACATGATTCACATCAAGTGGAAGTTGGAAATCAAGTATAATATCTCTTGGATGAGTGGTGGTGGGAGCTATCTCCAATGTGGACTCATGGTATAGTTTGAGTAGATAAACATTGATCACATCATGGATGCCAAGGTATGTTGGTAAATTAAGATAAAAGATATTCTCGGACACCTAATATAGAATGGTGTACAACTCATAGAAGAGTAGTTTGATTTTTCTATGTGCCTTCTCTAGAAACTATCATCTATCAAGGTATAAGTAAAATCTATAACCAACCTGGAAGTCTTGTGGTACTCGATATCTATCCATGGTTTACTTCTACTACTACTAAATCTACTATAAAATTTGAACAACCTTGGAAAAAATTGGTATAAATGTTGAATGAAAGATTAAGCTTTGTCATTTTTTTTGTGTATATGAACATTAATAGGGTAAGAAAGTGATAAAGGTAACTCATGGGGAGCTAATGGTTGATAAACTAGATGTACCTCAAAAGGTGAGTGACTCATAGAAGTGTGGATAACTCTATTATATGCATGCTCAATATGTCAAAGACTTAAATATTATTTGAATGGAGATGAATGATGGTAAATATGAAGACTCTATACAAGGGTACGATTAACAACTTCTAATTGATTATTAGATTGAGTATCAAAAGTAGTGGAGAAGTTAAGGGAGACACCTAAGATTTTATATAAAGAGTGCCATAAATACCCAACAAAATATGAATCATGATAAGATACTATACTGGTGGGAAGACCAAAGGAATGCCAAACAACATTAAAGAAGAGTTGGGCTAAGTCACTGGTTGAACAGGTTTTACAATAGGAAATGAACTTAGTCATTTTACTAAAATGATCAACAATAACAAAGACACAATTATGCTGATAAAATATCATTGGAAATCCATTGACTAAATCTATAGAAATACTCTCCCAAGGCCGAGAAGCAATAGGTCATGATATGTTGAGATCCAATTTTCTATTAGTTAACTTAGAGCAACAACAAAAAATACACTAATCATAGCCACATTTCCACCTTCGTGGATTTTTCTTCCACCTCACTAGCCATGTGGAGGATGATACTTTTGTATACGTAGTCATGCCAAGGATATCAAGCCTCCACATCATTTGCTTGGTGTCCTTTGCTCATGTAATGTACTTGGCTATTTAAAGTTGTTCACGAATAATACAACATCAAGTAGTATTTGGTTAATTTGTGGATTGTCTTCCTGAATCCATATAAACATAATCGAAGGACAAGTAAAGGTTGTTTTATCTTTGTATTTATGTGCCACTTGTATTTGGTTGTAGCCATTAAAAATTTTCAGAAAACAAAATAATTTTTTTCCAACAAGTATGTTGAGGACTTGATCTATGAAAGAAAGTAGAAAATAATTCTTCTATATAGCTTTATCTAGTCATCAATAGTCAATGCACACTCACCACTTTCCACTTTTTAAGATAGTTACCAATTGAGAAATCCACCAGTTATCAGAAATGGGATAAATAAATCCTACATAAAGTAGAACTTTTACTTTAGTTTTTACTATATTTGTTAAGGTAGAATTTATCTTCCTCTAGATTGATGAACATGTTTCTTATTGGTAGTATATATACAATGTGTGAAAACTTCAGGGTGTATCCCATTCATACCACCACAATCTCTTGCAAAAGATTTTGTATGTCTATTTAACAGATGAAATAATATTTATTGCTCTTTATCATTTAACTAGCTATTGATGTTTAGGGTTCTTCCTAGCTATATTTATATCCGCTTAGTGTTAGGATGCACTAAATTGATTCCTTCAAAATTACTCACCAATAAATTCAAAGGACAATGATGAGGCAAGAAGGACTAGAAATTTCTAGTATTTTCTTCAAAATAAATTCTAAAAGGAATGATGTCTATCAAGGGACACTATAAAAAGGAGAAAGAATATATTTTCCAACCATGTGCCTTGGTAAATGGACTATCAAGCATTCAAATGTTTCATATTCATCTTTCTAAAGGATATGACTTGTTCATCATTTGAACGAGATCCACACAAAGAATCTAGTACCATGGCCACATCTAATTTCTCCATGATCATTTACAATGATTACGGCCATATATGAAAAAGTCCCTTGTTTATTTAATTTATTAACCTGCAAGTTACTAGATACAAAGAAATTTTCTTCAATTTTCTTCAAGCTCATCCCATTAGAAATACTCGTATCCCTAATTTGACAATCGATAAAAGCATCTATCATAGCAAGTCACATTTATTAAAGGATTAATGGATAACCACCATAAAGTCAATAGTATATTTCCATGATTTAATAATTACTAAGACGTCCTTCGCTATTCCTTCAAGTGATTCTATTGATAGGTTAATGTATTAGGAATAGCTTACTTAATATTTATGTACCCATGAAGTTGATTGCGTCTCATAAGTCAATCAACTAAATGTGCTAATTGAGAAAAATCAACACATTAGGTATTTTAAATGTGCTAATTGAGAACATGTTCACCAGACTTCCTGGATCTCCATACAGCGGTGGAACAAGCTTCCCTACAAGAAGGTCTACTACATTTTAATATACTTGTATGGTATTTGGATAGATCTTCCTCTCTCTTACAAGTCTTTTAATACACAATTCCTAGCTAGTATTATTAAAAATTGACACATGATTTATTGCCTGCAACAAAGGAATCGTGTTTTTTTTGGCACATTAGTTCCACTAACAAAATAAATAATGCAATGCTGACACGATGTACTCCCTTACAATTTCAAGATATCTCAATGACATGTAACCAGTTGGGTCATGCTGTGGATATAAAAAGTTTACGGATTATCATTATATGCTTCTTAATCTGACAAGCCATTTGATAAAATGTTACAGATATTAAACAGTTACATATGTATTGAAGTCCTGGAACCTATATTCCAACCAAACTCTTCCATACATAAAATGAAGTTGTTCTTCTCAAATCTGTATTCCAACAACAGCTTTCTTTATAGAAAATAAAGTTCTTCTCAAAATTTTGTTCTAAAAAGTACAACAATAGGAAAACAAAAGTTATTCTGAGCATATTTTGTATCTTTATCTCTGCCATTTAATCTTTTTTGGTTCCTCATTTCCACTGAGTACCTGGAAGCTACTGTCCTGTTGCAGAGTTCGCATTCACCCTGAAGAAGAAAAAAACAAAGAAGAAAACCTGTATTAGCACAGTGCATACTAATAATTTATTACATTATAATATTAAAGACGTATTCAAGATCAAACCAAAAGAATTCAAGAAAAGAAAAATTACGTTGCTAACTGCAAGTTGCTTGAGCTAAGAGGAAAACGACCAGGGAAGGATTCCGACAAAAAATTGGCCACCACGGAGTTCTCATCTTCTTCTTTGATCTCAAATACTGAGAACCTTAAAGCCCCATCATTTTCTGGCTGTTGCGAGTGATGGATATCGCATATGACCAGATTGGAATTCAGAGAGAATAAGATAGGTCGTGTTGCATTTTCATAATGATTGATACGAGGCCCATCAATTCTTAGCCAGGCTTGTCGGTCAGCATGATAAGCAATCAAGTGTTGGTCGTCTTGTTCATCTCCGGCCCCAGTGACTAACATGCCATTAACAGTAGCCGCGCTACTATTCACGCGCCACAACCGAATTAACTCATCTGGTAATCCAGACCATTGCAGAGAAGAAAGACGAAGCTCAATTCCAGTCCCGTTACCCTCACCACCACCACGTATGAATATTCTGTGTGGCAATGCAACTGCGACCAAGGGCTCAAGCGGTGGATCATCACAAGGCGGCAGATCAGTCCATGTGTTTGTAGAAGGGTCGTACATTTCTGCCCAGGGAATGGGATCGTTCTCATTTTCTTTCGGTTTTGGGCACCCTCCAAAGACGTAAAGCCTTCGATCACCAGCACAAATGGCAACGGCATTTCGCCGGGGTATTTTGGTTGGAGGTGCAGAAGACCACTCGTACGACACGGATAGATCACAAACGGAAACTTGATTGGAAATAGTTCCTTGGTAGAGGTTTTCGCCCCCTATAACATAATACCTTCTATCCAGGACCGCCGTAGCTGAGCCCACAAAGCCTTCTTCCATCTCAGGGAATGGAAAAAAGGCTTGGGTCTCCAGGTGGAAAGCATAGAATCTCTGCACAGGTTGGTTGGAAGCAGAGAACGTCCGCGAATCTTGATCTTGGCTGGTCTCAAACCTTACAAAAACCCAGGAATGGGATGGGTAAAGAGCATATGTTTGCAGATTATTATAACATGTATAAAATGGATAGGATGGATGAGAGACTTTAGGCTGGTCTCCTCCTTTCCTTTCGTCCTTGGTGGATCTACTACCGGAGATGCCCATCACGCAAAATTTTAGCTCACAATAAATGAACAGTCGTTCAGCGCTCACCACCTGCAAGAACGAACAAGAGACTCCAAAACCTTCCCTCTTCCTTCACCACCTTTTGATACGGTTCTTTCTATTTATAATCCAGCGTGATCGTCTCTCATCCTTCTTCTTGGATTTCTTTCGTAATTGAGAAATTCCAAGGGACAACCTCGCAAATTTATTGGTTTTTATATATATATATATAATTTATAACTTTATAATAAATTTAAAAATAAAATTATTATATTAAATTAAATAATTTTACAAAAAATAAAATTGGGAGGATAAATATATCTTTAAAAGTCATTAATCCAGCAAAAATGGAGGTCAAACATGTATAAATTCACTAACTATTTTTGAAAATAAAATAAAGCAATTATGGTCCCATAGGCTTTATAATTGGTCATGTCTACTATGATAGTAGAGTCTCATTTTTGATAGATTGCTCCTACCTGTTACTTCCTTCCTATAGCATATGTTTTGAACCTCACCCTAGTATAAGGAAGAGTCATCTTGATGAACAAACTTATCATATTTAGTCTCAAGTTCTATATTTTTAGTCAAAGGAATGGTCGGTAGAAGAGTTGATAACTTATCTGAGTTCACCAAAGATTCCTTGAGGATTCACGCTTGAGTGTAACAAGGAGAGGGGGACTAAGGATTCCTAAGGGAACCGAGCATTTATGTTAGTGATACCAAGGATGATCTTATGGTGAGGGAAGCTTGGGAGGAACTTTGCTTATAGTTTAGGGAGCATTATTCTAGTGTTCAATAAAATCCTACAAATGAACCAACTCTATTGCCAATTTATTTTCCTACACTAAATATATAGTAGCACATAAGAAACCACATTGACCTTGTCAATAGCACTATAGAATGAAATAATAGACGCTTGAGAAAACAATGAACTATTTTTGAACTTCTATAAATAAATTAAAATATTGATCTTGAAGAGGTGCTAAACTTTATGAGACATGATAGGGAGGAGAGGAGAGTATCCAAGGAGAATATATTCCCATGTGAAATGCTATGGGAGGAAAGACTAGAAAACAAATCCACTTCTAGGTGCCCTAAGCCATATGACATCTCCAAAAGAGGTAAATAAGATCTTCAAGTTCATGGAAAAATAGATACAATGGGTTGGAAATCCCAATGTAGGTAATCCATTTACCAAGAAAGAGATCTTGATGAGTTAAACTCTAGGGATTTTTTTTTTGAGTTCAAGTTATGTAGACTTGGCTATGTGAAAATAACAAGCCCAAATATACCTAAGTCAAGAGAGGCTTCAATGAGCATTTAGTTTATCAACCATTGGTAACTATGGTAATATTCATTCATAACATACTATATCCTTATAATTAAAGAGGGTGATCTTTGGATACCACTTCAAGTTATTTTACTAAGGATGTTGAAAGCATACTATGATCTTGTGAAGCAAATAATTAGGTATGTTTTCTTTAGTTGCCTCAAATTTTTCCCTATTAGGAGAGAGAAGTCTAAACCTAGATTTCAAATAATCATAGGGATGGCAATCCCTACTTGATATAACAAAGAAGTTGACCATTATAGAGATACCCCTTTTATAGAATTTTTGTGCATACATCCAAGGGATTTGAATGAAAGGGACTCCTTGATAGTCGGGATAAGGAGCCACCATAGGTTTATATAATTTATAGAAATATCATCCCAAAGACTATTTTATTTCCACCAAATCCATAGTTTGATGTTTTTCCAAGGCTATCAAATAATTTAAATTATAAAATATCTAGAAATATTAAAGGGAATTGGAAAAACAAGAAGGGAAGAGAAATTCATACATCTCCATACTTTACACCATAAGGAGAGTTTGAGGTAATGTAATGCCAAACCAAAAATATCTAGGCTTCCTCATATTTAATGGCTCTAATTATCCATTTGGCATATAAGGATGTGTCTTGGAATTTATAGTAAAAAACATTCCCCATTCTATTTTGGTAAATAACAAAATTTTCAACCTGCTTTGTGGAAACTAGAGTCGAAGGTAGAACTTACCTAGAGAAAATATTTGAGCAACTTTTCTAGGTTATGATAAGAAGTCTTGGATGGGACCCAACATGAAGAGTAGTACACATGGGTTAGATCTAGGATATTGAAGAAAATTTTAAACTTGTTTGCAAAAGAAAAGTTTTTAGTGGTCTAGTGGGTAAGTATAACAACCCAATTTTTGCCCACTTGGTTGTCCAAGCACCCCAAGTCTTTCCACTTGGTTTTCCAACATCAGAGGTTACAGTAAGAGAAATTTTTTCTTCTATTTCAATCTAATTTAGTTCATTTTCTAGTATGAGCATGTTAGATCCATCTTCATGAGTGTCATTCCACTGCAGTCGAAATACTCATGAGATTGAGATTGGCCAAATCCCATATAGTTGCCCATTTTGAACTTCTATCTCCACTCGAGATCCTAAGTTTAGGCAGTGGGTTTCTTTTCCTCTAGGGTCAATAACACCTAGAGGTATGACGTATAACTTTCCCATGTCTTAAGATGAACTCATAAACTTATACCTTGTACTTATGCCATGTAATACTTAGCGCATACATGCTCATGCTACACAATCAACCATCCTCCATGGAGCATCATATAGGGTCTTACCAATGCCCTGGTAACCACCCAACATTTTGTGTTGATTAACCAACATGATATCTTATACCATCATGCTATCAGTATTACCTAGTCAAGCATAATTTACCACTCATCACTAGCAGGGATAACCTAGAAGAGATGTCCATACAACCCTTTTGTTATCTCCTATTCTAACATTTTTCATTAGAAGTCTAGTTAGAGCCCTGATTTATGATGATTGCCTAGTTGCAAGTACCATTAGTAGTTGTCACACAATATTGTCCTTCCCACAATCTTGAAATATTATCAAGGTTGTCCTGCTCATAACCTTAGGTTGCAAGTTAAGATTGTCCTTCCCACAATCTTGGATTTTCTTAACCAAAGGTTTAATCTAGTTTTGTATATTTAGAAAAGTTTAACTATGCAAAGGTTTGCAATTCCTAATTGATCATGAATTTTACTATATATTATAAGATTTCTAATTTCCAAAACACCTATGTTGTCATACACGCCTATTCATAGTAAATATGGTATTCCACTAACATACAAAAATAACTTTCATTTAGACATTAATCTAATATCTATTTTCAACTTATTCATAGAGAATTATAATAATAACATATCTCCTAATTTTTCTAATATTGGTTTTGAATTTAAGACGACTCTTTCATTATTTGGTTTTAAAACAATGCTAAAACTGCTTACCTTAAAATAGATTTCCTAATTTATTTTCCATATTTTCTATTACATCTATTTTTAAACATAAGATCTATTCGAAGACTCAAAATATTTATAATTAAATCTTATACTGAATAATATATTCAGGTTTGTTATTTTACTCTTTGGATGGTTAGCTTCCTCAAACTATCGTGGTGACTCTAATTTATTTAGTTTAACCAAGCTAAAACATTATACATCCATATTATGATGGTTTGGGCTAAAAACTTATGTTTTAAAGTATTAACTCATCTGCAATCTTATATCCTAAATAGAGAATTGTACGAGACAATATTTGTTGTACACAAATGGAGGATTTTAAATTTGTAAAAAAAGTTGAGGCTATAGATTTCAATTGAAGTATCTCTCATCAACCAAAACATTCACAATATGGCAAACGATTTGAAACATAGACATCTTATCATACAATATAAATTTTCCTTGGATAGTTACCCAAAATTACATTTTTGGCAATATTATCATCCATATCAGACTGCTCAAAATATTTTTGGAAATATGCATAATATAAAATCATTTGAAATAGTTAGGCAATTTATTGTAAAGAGAAAATAAAATTTGATAGTTTCTATATACAAATTTTATCTCCACATCAAAAGAATATATATCATTTTAAAAATAATACATCATATATATTCATAATGCAAGTCTCTTCCTGAATGTATAACTATTCCTCATCATTTTGGAAAAAATAGACAATTGAATTGATTTCAATTACAAAATATTCACAAAGTTCTACCATGCATTTTCCTAGGGAATATGAACTCATATACAAATACATAATATCAATTTATGCTTTGCTCTTTTGTTAAATCAGACTCCAGTATTCCACTGAGTAATATTCTCAAGTTTTCTACAAAATTATAATAAATATTTTCCATTTTAGATGCAGCTCTTGACTCCTAAACGTAGACAATACAACCAATAGATAGCTAGCAAAATAATTTTGTAGTGTTCCTCAAAGTTCTTCAGTTTCAAGGTGTGAATTTTTGGTGGTTTCCTTGAGGTTTAGAGTGGTCAATCTACCATGATATACAAATAATCCTATTATTCATACATCATTTTATTTTCTAGCGTAGCATGCAAAATTTTTAAGAGTTACCCAACACATCATAAGCTTTCCAACACGACATGCAAGTATCACAAATTTTTTTAGAAAAACATGAAACATAAATCAAGTTTATGATGGGATCAATTTTGTCTCAAGTTCACAACCAACCAGATTCACAACCAACCATTAATGTTATTGTTTTCCAACAATTCTTTTCAAATGTATGCATCACAAACCAAAAATTCCCCATATACGCACAGGAAATATTTCAATTTCCCTTCAATATACAATGCAAATAACAATCTATATTCGCACACAAAGCAACACATATAATAAATTTAAACAATTCATTTAAATTTTCTTAAAAAATTTGCTAGAACAAACTTACGGATTCTTTCCTCACTTCCAACGTCTTTCTCCTTTCGTCGCTCTCGTTGCTCTCGCTTTTTTTGAAAACATGCAGACCATCCTATCCATCTTCGCTTTTCTTCCTCTAATATAGAAGATGGTTCCCCCTTTTTCCTCTTGCAACTAGCGTTAGTTTTTAGAACCTCCTATCCAAGGTATGCCAGGTGGAAACCATTTTCATCCATGTTCAACAAACTTAAATTAAATAATAATTTCCCATAAATGTCGATTATTCCTAATTTATTCCTTTTAAAATAATACAATGCCATGACTCCTTACTATTCACTTTATTATTATATTTTAATACATTATTATTTATAATATTTCATTTACCTTATTATAGAACAAACAATTATTATTTGTTTTTAATGCATTCATATATATAGTTATATATAATATTATATATATTAAATAAATAAGTTTCTCAAAGCACACATTAATATATATATGAATATAATTATTAATTATCTTTACTTTGTCCCTTTACCTTTCCTTTCAGTTCATAGAACAATAAGAATCATATCATTATTCCACATTCATCATATTAATTAAAATTGTCTCCCATGCATTTATGCATTTTCATTGCTAACCAACATTTTAAACTATGGCTTCCATGCATTTGAGAATTTTTATTGCCAACCGAAATGTCATAATTTCATAATTTGACAAGCATTAAATATTCCTACAATTCAACTACATGATGTGCATCTAAATGGACCACTGTCAAATGCATTACCTATAGGATTCTTCGTCCCTATCAACCGGTGAATACACCACCGCTCATCATTTCCCTTGACTTACCTTACACTGGATAATCCTTCTGCCAATTGAGGAGACATCCTTCCTTTGCATTATACCTGCCAATAACAATACTTATCCCCTGCATCCAAAGATACATTAGGAGTATCTCATCCTTAGAGATAAACTATGCATATAATGAAATAGTTTTTTGGAGGGTTATTATAGTAAGGTTAGATTTGAATTTTTAGGTGATATTTTTTAGAGTTTCATATGGAAACTTTGGAAGGTAAATGGGATGCCTAAGAACCAAAAAAAAATTCCATACTATGTCCATCTCCACTAAAATTGAGTCAACTAAAATAGGACAAGATATGTAGACTAAGAGAAATAAAGTTTTCTATCATTGGATGTTGGAGCTAAAGGTAAGACAAGGAGTTTCTAGGTAGTGAATAACTTGAAACTAGGAAAAAAAATTAGTTTAGAGGATGTAAAACTAGGACTTCCTAGGAGGTCACCCATTTGAGTACTACTCCTATCGAGAATGCTTAAATGTGGAGTTTTTGATGGTTTGGAAAATATCAAGTCTTCTTGGTTTTTTGAATTTTTTTGTTGTGGTTATGAGGAGGTTTAAGAAAAATAAAGGAGTCATTTTTTGTTGCTTACCTTGAAATCCTTGAAATTTCATTTTTTCTCTCTTTTTTTTCTCCACCTCGCTTGGTCTATTTTTTGCACACAACCTGCTCCACCTTATTCAGACCAAGTTTCTACACCTGATCCACTCCCCCTCACTTGGACCAATTTTTGCACCTGACTCGCTCCACCTCACTTAAACCAATTTTTGCACCCATCCTACTGCACCTCATCCAAACCAATTTCTACACCCAACCCACTCCACCCTACTTAGACCAATTTCTGCACCCAACCCACTCCACCCTGCCTAGACCAATTTTTGTACTTGGTTTGCTCCACCCTACCCATACTAGTTTCTGCACCCGACCTGCTCCACCTCACGTAAACCAATTTCTACACTTGTTTCACTCCATATTGCCTAGAATAATTTTTGCACCCAGTATAATCCACCTTGTCTAGCCCAATTTCAACTCTTGTCCCTCTCCACCTCACCTAGATAATTTTTTGCACCTGTTCCACTTCACCTCACTTGGACCAATTTTTGCACTCGTCCTGCTCTACCTCACCTAAACCAATTTAAGCACCCATTCTACTCCACCTTGATCAGCCTAATTTTTACACCTATCCCACTCCACATCACTTGAATTAATTTTTATACTCGTACCACTCAAATTTTCTTAGACCAATTTTTGCACCTAGCCTACTCCACCTCACCTAGACCAAGGTGTAGAAAGTGGTCCGAATGTGAGTTGGGTGTAAAAAATGGTCTGAATGTGGGTCGGTTTTATAAATTGGTACAATTTGTGCCCAATCCAGCGTACATAGACCGTACTCTAATTTTTTAGTTGTATGGGTATTGTTGTCATGTTATGTTTACATACTACTATAATAGGCGAATTTGGCAAGATAATTTAAAATTTTTATAATTTCAAGGTGAAAGGGTCCTTATTTTAGGTGGGAGTGCTAGCATATTTAAAAAAAAAAATCATAATATTATTATAATCATGTGGTAAACTGATCCATATAAATTTTTAGTCCCAAAAATTTTGGCCAAATGTGTTGATGTCTAGGGTCCCCATTTTTTCTAATTTCTAATTTTAGAAATCTGAATATTCAACCAATTTGCAAATATTTATCACTGTGCATAACCTTACCTTATAGTTTATCATTTTATATAGGGTCTCATGTAGGACTTTGAATAAAAATGCTCGATCATAGGCAACTATCTAGGCATCATAGAGTATGTTGGAGACCATAACAAGATAATCCTAGAGGAATTGCTCTCTTTAGTTTGAGGGTTCCCATGAGGCAAATAACTATCTATAGTAATAGACAAAAACTCAACTATCCTCTAAAATGCTAGTAATTCAAACCCCTACCTCTTGAATGCCCTTAATGCAAGTGTTATGATGACAGGTCCTAATATGATGGAAAAACTCATTTGAGATCATATCTCCAATTTTGAGTGAGTTAATTATGAACTTGATGTAGGATCTCTTGGTATCATCATGCTAAACTAGCATACATTATTGATAAATATTTACCACATGCTACTATAGATCATGATTGAAAGGATAAGAATTAAGCTATCAAGAATCCTAAGCTAATTATTTATTGAGTAGCATTATCTCAATATTTCAACATAGCAACATGTTTTCCAAGAGATATGAGAAAGAAGGTCATTCTATGGATGGATATTGACCACCATTCAATCTAGCTACCAGTACTAGAAGGAAAAGGAATCATGTTGTATATCCTCCTAACATATAAAAGAAAGGCATGATGGCAAAGAAATATGGTATTTAGAAAGAATTGGAAGGGGAACTAGAAATATGGGGACATGAATATTTCAATGGAGAAAAAATATGGTAATGATCAAATAAAATAGTATTAGGGACAGCCTCCACAAAATATTTGAGTCCCTCTTTGGTAAAACATTATAGCTTTGTCAAAAAATTTAAACACTCAATTTTCTCCCTTATACTACTTAAACCAAGAGAACTAGTTATGACTAGAGATGGAGGGGAACAAATATGAATTAGTATTAAAAAGTGTCAATTTATATTTTATAAAGTACCAAGATTCATGTTCTCCCACAATCCAACATATAAGAATAATTTTATCTTTATCATTAGCATATTTAGTCATGTTAAATTCCATACTAATAATAAATATGGTAGGGAAAGGGATAGAGAAATTCAACACCAAAGGTCGCATCTACCCAAAGCATAATTGAGAGCATTTTAATATCTTGTTCATCAATATTATTCATTATCCTAACCCATTGGCATCTAGTGTCATTGGGGTAATTTGCCTTTGAAATATCCCTCCATGTGGAGATAATTTTTTATTTTGTGAGTTACTAACTAGCATCTATAACATGTATTCAAA
This sequence comes from Wollemia nobilis, assembly GCA_028583015.1. Classification (NCBI taxonomy): domain Eukaryota; kingdom Viridiplantae; phylum Streptophyta; class Pinopsida; order Araucariales; family Araucariaceae; genus Wollemia; species Wollemia nobilis. The sequence goes on along the minus strand of JAQPPZ010012198.1, from coordinate 40,996 downwards.
AGATTAATATAAACCACCCTTTGCTATAAATGAGTATCTTTAACTTGGATGTTGATAAATTGTTTGGGGTCCTTAGAGAGATTCACCTCAACATACAGATGCTTGTGGAGGTAAATAACATAGAATTTTTATTTTTCCATGCAAATTAATTTTCCAATATGAGTGACAATTTGTAGTACAAAAGGCCATAGTGAAAGAGAGAGGCTAGGGAATTCTACCTTATGCGTTGTCATTAAGCACATCATTAATTCTTAATGAATTTGTCAATCCAAGGTAGTGTACAAGGCTATCTATGGAAGGAGTGAACAGGGCTATAATTTAGGTCAATTGGGAGCAACAAGTCTTATTGGTAGGAAAGATTGTATGGGGTGTTTTAGGTCATTTCTACCTCTAAATTGCATAAATTGAACTTTAATATATTTGTAAAAATGAGAACTAATTGCTAATTGCAAAAATGAAACCCTAGTTACAGTTACAAAATTGGAAACCTGATTACAATTGCAAAATAAAAGTACATTTACTCTTGCAATAATGAAAACTAAAATGAAGCACAAAAAACTAGGTCTTGTCAATGCTCTGTAAATTGCTGGAAATGAAAACCTATAGTAAATTGGAAAGTTGCTGGGAATAAAAAGAATATTCAAATATACTACTAATAATATCACAAAAATATTCTGAACAAGAATTAAACAACTAGGAATGTTAGAATGAAATTGACAAGTTTACAGCTTATTCTGCTATAGCAAAATCAAAATAAAACTTGTCTGTTAGTCCTCCTCCTAGTTTTGGAAGTGGCCAGCCTCCTTTTCTAGAAGAAGGTATGAGTTCCTCTCTCTCTAAATCTTACTCACACTCAGACATAATAAAATAAATGGAAGAAACTACACTTTTTATTGCTTTAGAAAATCATTACAATATTGCTGCTAAAATTTGTTACAGGACTGAAGTTATTATTCTATTAGCATTATTCCTTACTTCTTACTTGCTTGCTTCTTGTCTACTTAGCTCGACCAAAAATGGGAGCTATATTTTATAGATGCCTAAAATATATTTACAAATAGAAAATATACTATTCCTATCCTGCAGATCAATTCCTATTATGTTGCAATATTTTTTTGTTTTTATCCTAGAAGAGGATCAATTGATATTTTCCCATGAATGGTGGCTTTTAGATGGCAAGGATGGAAAATTCAACTGGGGGATGTTTTCCCTTAACCTTCTCAACCTTCTTTCCATTTTTCCATCGTCAAAAAATAGTCAAAAAGTCAAAAAGCACTTTCTATTGTCAATTGGAAGATAACTGGCTCAATCTAAAGAAACTACATTTTGTAAATCCGAAGATGTCTTCTCAATCCAAAGCTCTTTATATTGACTAAATGTGTCGTCTTCATGTGATATCATCTACTTTTCTCAGGTGGGTTATCTCTTAGGAACTGATTTCAATAGCTTTTATCCTTCTCCATGTGTGAATTCCATGCCTTGCAATTTATTGGTAGCTAGTTGGAATTTACATAGAATAACCAGTTTCTACTACACAATAACAGTATTCTTGCACCATTTTCTAAACTTAGATAAATAAATGCTTGAAAAACATCAAAACAAAACTAGTAAAGTGCTGCTATCAACCTAAGCATATTCCTCATTTAGCAAGCCATGACAAAATAACATAAAACTATACAAAAAATTGTAAAAATTTGAATATAATATTCCTAATACATCAATCATGCAAACAGTTAATACACAACATATTAGATCAAATTAACTAGCATATAAGATAATTTGCAAGATTTTTTAGGTAATTTCAATGTTCAAAACATACTATGATGGAGGCATTTCCAGGCCTCATAATTTTCCCCCAACTTATATTAATGCATGTCCTCATGCATTGTGTTGGGCTATGGAATCACATATATCCATATTAAAATTCCATGTTCTATAGAAAAATTTGGTGCCTATATAATATCCCTTGGTTTTCTTAAGGTTCCTGAGCCATTCTTCAAACTGATCATTTGGTTGGGAATATTCTTCAAAATAGAAGCAAACTAGAGAAATGATGGTTGGAGGCCTAAATCTGAGACCTACCCAGTGATGTTGCATAAACGTAATAATTTGTACCACCCCTTATGCTCTCCTTCTGGACCATTCTAGATTGATAGGAGAGATAGGATCCCTTTTTTGCAAAGATATGGAAAGTTCTGCCCATCTGTTCCTACAAATTGATAAGGCAAGAACAAAATTGGTAGCACAATAATCCTAGAATTTAGTCAAATAGTCCCTCAAGCTATTTAAGTATATTATTTTAATGTATGTCTTGTTCATCAAGTCAAAATATTATCTAGTAATAACCATATGATTTGGTTGTATTGCTCTGACTAACAACTTAGCTCTTAACTCAATATTCTTATTTTGTGTCTTTTCTTGGTTTCAGTAAAACTGATTATGTAGGGTAGACATAAAAGCTCTTAATTGAACATCTCCTATGCAAATATGAGGGTGAAAATCTACCTCCTCTAGAATGAAAAAGTTGTGTAGAAATAGCTCACATAGCAGATTTTTTTGTTTTGTAGGACTACTGAGGTAAGCTTCCAAAAACTCTTCAGCAGTTTCAAATTTATAGGGGAGACCTGAGCTAATTCTCATGAACTACCATATAAGATATATTTCCTTTAGAATGAGACTATAAAACCTAGCAGATCATCAAAATTGGACTAAAAATTTAGCAATGTGATATAGATCAGCCAACTGTTCCTTTAATTTATTGATTTATGTGTCCTTTTCCTCCAACTGTTTTTCTACCAGTTTCAAATTTTCAACCTATGTGGCAAGTTTCTCATATTTGATCACCCAATTAGTTATGTTTGTATTACACTGCTCCAAGGATATATTTTTAGGTGGTCTGATTATAGGTTGGAATCTTAGCAATAGATCCACTTGTACCTATTTTTCCTCTACTTATACAAGTTGGGAATTTGTCAACAGATCTACTTGTATCCCCTTTTCCTCTATATCTATAGGTGGAGAATCTAACAAAAGATCTACTTGTACTCCTTTATCTTCTACTTCTACTGTAGGAATAACAGTTTCATAATTGGATATAAAGATTTTATTCAAAGGAGTACTTACTTGATCATTCACATCTTGATGCTCAAAGCTCTCATGTGCTAGTGTTGTTTGTAGAAGCATCTGTTGTGACTCTCCACTGATACTTTTTCCTAGATTTTCGAGCAATTCTAGAATATCTTCATATTGAGAAGGTGTTGCTTCAGATTGAGAAGGCATTGCTTCATAATAGGAGGGCACTGCTTTAGAATAAGCACCTGTATCTTTATTAAAAGGTTAATATGCTTTAATCACAAGAAAAGAATTACTTTCCTTATACAATCCAAGCAATAATTGAACCAAATCCTCCTCCTCGTCTGATGTAGTTGATTTTTCTTCAAATTGTGATAGTCTGCTCTTCAGTTACTCCACTTCCTACTGCAGCTCTTCAATTATCTTTTCATATTTTTCAATAATATCTTCTCTTTCTTAAATCCATTTTATTTGTGTTTTTATAACACTCTTGGATGATCTCAGTTGCTCTTTGATGTACACATCTTCCTCCTTTGATTCAGAAGTTGATGCAGACAAACTATCTTTATTTTGTTATTAAAAAATGTTTAATTTTCTGCTTGTTCTGCTTCAACCTCCTGTTCATTCTTTGCTCCAACTTCCTATTCAATTTCTATCTCAATCTCTTGTTCCTTCTCAAGGAATTCTAGAAAATTTTCCATGACTATATCTAGAATTACAATGGCCTGTTGTATTGTAGCAACTTCAGAGTTATCTTGCCTAGTCTCTTCCTCAACCATTTGTTCAAGGAATTCTAAAAAATCTTTCATGGTTGTATCTACAATTACAGTGGCTTGTTGTATTTCTCTAACATCAGGACTTCCTTGTATGGTTTCCTCCTCAACCATCTATTATTTCATTTATTTTTGGTGGAGTCTTTTAGATCTCCTAGTTCTTGTTGTATATTTTTTCTTTCTATCCTATTTTCTTGTGGTAACAGGGGTTGTAGGAACAGTTTCAGTCTCTGGTGGAAGTTCTTCTTTTTCTCCTTTTGTTTCTTCCTCTATTTGGCTGGGAATTTTACTCCCCTGTTCTGACAGTTCAATAATGTTTTCAAAAAAATGGACCTTTTTTTGTTTTCCTTTTTTGTTGCCAGTCCCAGATCCTCTCTTCTTTTGTTTTTGAGGTCGTGAGGTTGAAGGTTTTTAGGAAAGGTTTTCTGTTTCTTCCTCTACAATAGTATCTATTTCCTCTTCTACAACAACATTTGTTTCCTCCTCTCCTTCATCTTCTTCCCCAAAAACTACATCAGTTAAGGAAGAGTAAAACCTATTAAAGCTTCTAGGGTTTCCCCTAAAATGATGTTGGCACACCAATTTAATAAGACCATGGTGACGAGGGCTCCCTTTTCCCTCCTGATAATTTTTTACCATGTTTTGCAGCTCTTGGTGTAGGTACAATGGAAAATTTACCCTAAATTCAGGTTACTGCCTACCATGCCTAAGGTGATTTAAAATATTGAAATGATGCCCTGAAAAAACCACATACTACCCCTCATAGATTAAAAATTTGATGACCCATGTGGCTACTTCATCCTAGGGCTCTTGCAAGCTGGTCCTTTTTACCCCCTTACACATGTTATTGTTTATCAAATATTATGACTTCCTATCATCTTCTTCCATAAACTAACTAACTACATTTGCTAATGTGTTTTTGCCACTTTTAGAAATTTTAAGATCTTGCAATGGAAGTTCAGTAATTTGACTCAGAACTTTAGGGGTTACCTTAATTATCATTCCATTGATGTGTACCCGATTATTTCTAAATTTTTGAGTAGTATATGTAACACTTCTGGATTTTCCCGAAGGAGAGTAGTATCTGCTGGATCCATTTTTGTTTTTTACCCCATTGTTGTATTATGTTGTTTTTGTACTGAGAATGCTTCTCACTTTTGCTGCCACACTCTTCTATTGGTTTCTACAAAAATAGGGTTTTTATTTTGGGTTGCAATGTCTCTGTTTTTCTTTGGAAAGAGATTCAATTCCTATACCTCACCTCATAATCATTTTGCTTTAGAAAATAAGTCTTAGAAAGGAAATATGACATGTCTTTTTGTTTTTACTCCAGATACTTGGCCTACGATTATTGGACAGACATCCTTGCCATCAGATCTTCCTTACTATTTTTAGTACATCCATCCGACATGTGAATCTACCACATGTGTGGTTATCAACAATTTTTGGTGGCATGCTATTGGTCGTTCTCCCATGGCTCTCATACTTCCTCAATGGGTGCAAAGATGAGACATATTACACCATGTAAGCCAACATACACGTATCAATTATCACATGTAGTCAAAAAATTTGTTGACCGTGTCTTTTCTCCCTCCTCGGATGCCACATGGAAATATTCTATCGACGTCGTGTCTTTTTCGATTTTCATTTATTTTTCATTCTGAAGATAAATACTCAATCCAAATATTATTCCTCATTCCATAGATTATGCTTCATTCCAAAGATAATTCTTCATTCCGAAGACAAATCTTCATTCCAAAGACAAACAAAATTTCAAAACATACTCCCATCAATCCGAAGATAAAAATTTTCAATCCAAAGGCAAAATTTTTCAATCCGAAGATAAAGCTAGAGCTGTCATTCTTAATCTGAAGAAAAAATTGGCGTTGTCATTCCAAAGACAATTTTCAATCTAAAGATAAAACTAGCACTATCATTCTGAAGACAACTTTTCAATCTAAAGACAAAACTTGTGTTGTCATTCCAAAGACACAACAAGCAGTCATTCTGAAGATCAGGCAGAAAACAAAATTCTTCTTTTATTAAAACATGTTTTGATTATGCCAACTCTTATGAACACCTTTATACTAATGGTTAATTGTCATATACTATATACCAAATATTTACAATGAGAAAAGTGCAAGAAATATATACCTGGTTAAAACAAGTTAATGCAAGTTTGGAAAGATGACTGCTTCTGTTGATTTCTGCTGAGGCTTTCTGAAAAACTTTAAAACAAGTGTAGTTGGTGAATTTGTACAATGGTGATATAGAGTGTCTTCAGGGCTATGCATGCTAGAAAACTAGTTTTCATGCACACCAATTCAGTAGTGCCTCAAAGAGGTTTTCACTGCAAAATTATTCATTTTCTCTCTTCTTTTTTAATTGTTCACCTTTCATTTTCTCTCTTTTTTTTTTCACCTCTCCTTTTCTCTTTTTATTTTTTATTTTTCACCTCTCCTTTTCTCTATTTTTTTTTTCTTTTTCTATTTTCTTGAAACTCCATTATCAGGCTGAATCTATTGAAGTTGATATGGAAGAGGGAATATCTTCCACCAGTTGTACATCCAAACTATAAAGTTGTTGCAAGAACTCCTTTTTAGTCAGAGGTGTATGGTACACTTGATGCAAATTGGGGTCCCTGGTTTGTGGTGATAGACCATGGAGCTCCAAATGTCCAAAAAAACTAAGTATACAAGAAATCAGTGAACTTCTCTTCATGAGCATGTTTGAAAGCACACACCTCTACCCACTTTGTCAGGTAATCAATGCATACCATAATATGCACCTTTCCTTGAGAAGGTGGATCAATAGGTCCCATAAAATCAATTTTCCACCTCTCAAATGGCTCTAAAACTATTTGAGGTTGTAGTGGCATCTCATTTGTATGAGTGGGTTTCCTTATTCTTTGGCATGCATCACAATGCCTGATGTACTTTTTCACATCCTTGTGAAGAGATGGCAAATAATATCTTGTTCCTAAAATTTTTCTAATTGTGCTTTTTACATAATAGTGTCCACCAAAGGGTTCATCATGAAAATCCCTAAGGACATCATATACCTCATCCTTTTGAATGCACCTACACAATACATGGTTAGGACTGCACTTAAAAAGCATACCCTTAATCCATTCAAAGGAAGAACTCTGTTTGATCAATTATTTTCTCTGTTTTGAAGTAAAATGTGGGGGAACTTTCCCTATGACCAAATAGTTGGCTATATCTGCAAACCAGGGTGATTGGACAGATATAGAAAATAATTTTTCATCAAGAAAAGTGTCCTCAACTAATTCCTCTTTCTCTATGTTCTACAACCTGGATAAGAAATCTGCTACAACATTAGCTTTTCCTGGTTTTTTGATTATTGTGATATCAAATTCTTGTAGCAACAGTAACCAACGGATAATTCTTGCACTCACCATAGGCTTATTCATAAAATATTTAATGGTTGTGTGATCTGTGTGAATGAATATTTTATAATTTGTGATGTAATGCCTTAATTTGTTGATGGCATAAATCAGTGCCAATAATTCCTTCTCAGTTGTGGTATAATTTTTCTCATCTCTTGTCAAATTCTTGCTAGACTAGTAGATGGGATAGTGTTCACCATTGTCAATTTTTCCTAATGCTACTCCAATTGTAGTATTGGAAGCATTAGTCTGTATGTGAAATGGTAATGTCCAATTAGGTCCTCTTAACATAGGTGGGGTTACTAATTTCTCTTTCAGAGCTTCAAATGATTCCTGACACCTTGCAGTCTAGGAGAATTCAAAATATTTAGTCAATAGGGTAAACATGGGATTGGCTATTGTGCTAAAGCTAGGAATAAACCTGTGGTAAAAACCAATGTGTCCTAGGAAGCTTATGACATCAGTATGAGTTTTAGGAGAAAGAAGATTCTTGATAATTTCCACCTTCTTTGGATCAACCTGGATCCCCTGAAGACAGATATGATGACCAAGAACTATTCCTTCCTCCACCATCATAAAGTATTTTACTAGATTTAAGGATAACTGATATGTTTCACAGTGATTTAAAACTTTGTTAAGGTGTTCCAATGTACAGTCAAAAGTCTATCCACATACTGTGAAATCATCCATGTATATTTCAACACTATTGGTAGTCAGATAAAAAAAATTGCTAATACTGCTCGTTGAAATGTTGCTGGGGCATTACACAAACCAAAAGGTAAGACCCTATAGGCAAATGTTCCCCATGGACAAGTAAAGGTTATTTTCTCTTTATCTTCAGGTGCAACATGAATTTTATTATACCCACTAAATCCATAAAGAAAATAAAAGTATTTCTTTCCAGCAAGGGCATCTAACACCTGATCTATGAAAGGTAATGGAAAATGGTATTTTTATGTCACTTTGTTCAGATCTCTATAGCCTACACATACTCTCATTTTTCCATTTTTCTTAGGAACTATAACCAATGGAGAGACCCATCGGCTATCATAAATTGGGTAAATGAATCCTACCTCTAGAAGTTTTTCAATTTCTTCTTTTACAATATCCCTCAAGGCAGGATTCAGTATTCTCTAGGGCTATCTTACTAGCTTGACATCTTTAGTATAAATCCTGTGGGTGCATATATCAGGGTGAATCCCTGATATATCTTTGTAGTCCCAAGAAAAAGTATAAATATGCTTATGCAAAATAGCTGTCAATTTTTCTTCCTCTTCCCTAGTAAGCTAGCTGTTAATTTTTAGAAATTTGCTTGGCTGGACTTCTATTTGTTTTGTATTTGGAAGGATTGAATTCACTTATTCATACTTTGTGATTAGGGAGTTAAGAGGAAAATTATGATATGGGAGGAAACAAGAAGTTTCTATTTTATTGATTTCTGATGGAAGCATATCCTGTATGGAATAGTGAGAAGGGAATATCAGGTGATGGTGCCACCCATGTGGTAGTGAAATAGATATTTCATGGGATGGTATAGATGGATTACCTTCAAAATTTTGATCCTCCTCACTCCCTAACAACTAATGGATATTTACTACTTCCTCTTCTAACCCTTGTTCATGCATAACATTCATTAGGATAGTTTCATTCTCTAAAGTTTCTATGTCATGGAGGTCTTCTATGTATTCCCTTAATACCAAGGTGGTTAGTGTGGAAATAACCTCTTCTCGTTATTCATCTGAGTCAGGAAACCATAACTGACCTAAGAAATTGTTGGAGGGTCTTGTAGGAGGATATAGAGAAATCTGTTTTAGATCAATACCATTTGAAATGGTCATTTTTCTAGATCTGTAGTCTATGAAGTTTGTTGCAGTTGTAAGCCAAGGTCTTCCCAAAATTATGGGATATCAATGTGTTGAATTCCTTGGCTATAAAACCAGAAAATTTGTAGGGAATTCCCAAGAAGAGACTTCTAGAGGAACATCTTCAATTATACCTTCAAGTTTTGCAACTGACCTATCAGCCATTTCTAAAATTGTAAATGTGGGGCTAATATGTTTGAGCTGTAATTGTTCCATGATATCCTTGGTCATGACATTTATTGTAGCTCCTAGATCTACTAAGACATTTAATATTGGTACTGAGCCTATGGTAACTATGATAACTAGACTCCCTAGGTAACTATACTTTGGAGGTACTAGTTTTCTTGACAAGAGATTAACTATCTTTCCTTCAACCTGAACAGTTTTGGTAAATGCTTTCTTTTTTCTTCCTGGTCTTCTAATGCACAAATCTTGGAATAGTACTTTTAATAGAAGGTATATCCTTAATGGCTTGCAATAAGGGTAGTTATATAGTTAATTTTCTAAGTTCCTTGACCAGGTCTGACTCATAATTTTCTGTTGTGGTATTGAATCTTTCAAGATATGGAATTATCCTTGATGAAGGTAATTTTTCTACCTGTGGTTCTATTTTTATTCTTCTTTATCTATTTTTTGTTTAACTATAATTGGTTCCAAAGGTTCTTGTTTTTCATTATCTTTGGTTTTAGTTGAAACATGTTCAGGTACAACTTTTCCTGAATGAAGTTGGATGTTACTACAATCAAGAACATTTATTTCAGCATTTTCTTCAGCTTTAGCCACATAGACAGAGGATGCCTATATCATGTTGTTTGGATTAGTGACTAGTTGAGCTGGAAGTTGATGTTGTTTCACCTATTACATTTATTGATTTTGTTTCCCTTGAAAATTTTGATTTGGTGCAGGCAAAAAATTCTGATTTTGTCCTTGAGTTCTTTGCTACCTTGGATAGGACTGGTATTGTTGTCCCCATTGTTGTTGATTTTGCATCCAAGGTGGAGTGTTTTGATTTTGATTCCAGGGTGGAGTATTCTGATTCCAGGAAGGATTGCTCCAACCTGTTTGTGGGTATTCTTGTGAAGTCCACTAAGAATAATTCCAAGGCTTTTGGGGTGGATCTGACTATCCCCAAGACATGTTTCCATGGTTATTTCCCCAATTTGTAGGAAAACAAGGGGTATTTTGATACTATTGAAAGTAACCCCTTGTCTTGGTCCCACATAATTGAGTTATTTTGTTTGAATTTCTAGGAAAATTTATAGTTGTGGTAGCATATGACATTTGTCAGTCAAATATTCTTTTGAACAAATACTACAAATGCCTGAAATGGATGTTCTGTTTAGAGGAATTTCCTATAAGGCATGTTTACTCCTGCATCTTTGGTAATAAATTGCTAAGGGTTATGTTGCTTTTATATTAGCATACATTTATCCTATAGTTGTATTCAATTGCACCAAAATGTCAGTTTTAAAATTTGCAAATTCCTCTATTAGGTCCTTCACATCAGTGCCATTTGCACTTCTCTTTCTTCTTCTCTGCCTAGTGTAAGAATAATTTCTATAGAGTTACACAATATCATCCATATTACGAGTACTTACATTTCCATTTCCCATTAAATCTAATACCTCTCTAGATTCATCTTGTAATCCCCTTAGAAAAATGGTTTTGCACAATTATGGTTCTCCTAGTCCACACCTTCTTTGAACAAATACAAATCTATCAAGGTAATCTTCTAGAGTTTCATCATCCTCTTGTTTAATTCTGAACAACTCATCTTTCCTATTCCTAACATGATAATATTCCTGATATTTGTCCAAAAACATAGTCTCCATTTCATCCCAGGTTCAAACAAAATTTGGCTCTAAACTCATGAACCAACGTAATACTGAGTCCTTATTGAGGGAAAAACATTTATCTTCTAATTATCATTGATATAATCATAAGTTTGACACACTAATTTGAATTTAAACAAAAAATGATCAGGATCTTCAGCTACAACACCTCGAAAGGTTGGAAGCACTGAAGGTGAGAAGGTTTTCATGGGAGAGTTTTGTGTTGGATTCAAATGGATAGGATATTCAAATGTTCTATAAGGTTGGGGCATATCTTGATCATCATATTCATTATGTAAATGGCCCTGTTGGCCATCCCCATCTAGATTACCTCTCTCTGCCATAGTTTTATGTTCCTTAGTAACAATTAAACCTATCCAAATTTCCTTCTCAAGAGGTCCAAAATCCTCTTTTGATGATGATTTTTCTTTCTCAGGATATTCTAATGATGATGAAGCTGGTGATTTTTGTTTCAGTCTTTCTGGTAGTTCAAACACAGGTGATTCACCCCTTAGGCATGAAGATCTTTTTAATGGAAGAAACCAGGGATCACTTTGGATAATTCTACCTTTTTCATCCCTAGGCCTACTCATTCATAGTTACTCCTGAATGACAAATTATAGGTCAATAGTTGTTACTTAACTAGTTGTTATATTCAGATTTTACCCTAAATTTTTATATCTTAGCCTAATTAATAGCTATTGTACTGTTTTTGCCTTCTAGCAACACTATTTCCTGACAATGGTGCCAAAATAATGCATTGTCATTAAGCACATCATTAATTCTTAATGAATTTGTCAATCCAATGTAGTGTACAAGGCTATCTGCGAAAGGAGTGAACAGGGCTATAATTTAGGTCAATTGGGAGCAACAAGTCTTATTGGTAGGACTAATTGTATGAGGGGGTTTAGGTCATTTCTACCTCTAAATTGCATAAATTGAACTTTAATCTATTTGCAAAAATTAGAACTAATTACTAATTACAGAAATGAAACCCTAGTTATACTTACAGAATTGGAAACATGATTATAGTTGTAAAATGAAAGTCTATTTACTCTTGCGATAATGAAAACTAAAATGAAGCACATAAAATTAGGTCTTGTCACTGATCTGTAATAGAAGATTTTCAATATTTTGTGTAGCGGTTGACAACAAAAATAACAATGTAGAAAAATTGCAGAAAACTGTAAATTGCTGGAAATGAAAACCTATAGTAAATTGGAAAGTTTTTGGGAATGAAAAGAATAACAAGATATACTACTAATCATATCACAAAAACTTTATGAACAAAAATTAAATAACTAGGAATGTTAGTTGTATAAAAGAATGAAATTGACAAGTTTACAACTTATTCTGCTGTAGCAAAATCAGAATAAAACCTATCTATTAGTCCTCCTCCTAGGTCTGGAAGTGGCCAACCTCCTTTTCTAGAAGAATGTATGAGTTTATCTCTCTCTAAATATTACTCACACTCAGACATAATAAAATAAATGGAAGAAACTGCACTTTTTATTGCTTCAAAAAATCATTACAATATTGCTGCTAAAATCTGTTACAGGACTGAAGTTACTATTCTATTAGCTCTATTCCTTACTTCTTACTTGCTTTATTCTTGCCTACTTAGCTCGACCAAAAATGAGAGCTATATTTTATAGATGCCTAAAATCTATTTATAAAAAAAAATATACTATTCCTATCCTACAAATCAATTCCTATTATGTTGTAGGATTTCCTGGTTTTTATCCTAGAAGATGATCAATTGATATTTTCCCATGAATGGTGGTTTTTGTACGGCAAGGACAACAAAGTAAGTTGGGGAATATTTTCCCTTAACCTTATCAACCTTCTTTCCCTTTTTACACCGTCAAAAAATAGCCAAAAGTTCAAAAAGCACTTTTTGTTGTCAATCTAAAGATAACTGGATCAATCCGAAGAAACTGCATTCTGTCAATCCAAATGTCTGCTCAATCCGAAGCTCTTTAGATTGACTAACTATGTGGTCTTCAGGTGATCTCAACTAATTTTCTTAGGTGGGTTATCTCTCAGGAACTGATTGCAATAACTTGTATCCTTCTCCATGTATGAATTCCATGCCTTGCCATTCATTGGTAGCTGGCTATAATTTACACAACAAAACTAGTTTTTGCTACATAGTAAAAGTCTTATTGCACAATTTTCTAAACTTAGATAAATAAATGCTTGAAAAAAATCAAAATAAAATTAGTAAAGTGTTGCTATCAACCTAAGCATATTCCTCATTTAGCAAGCCATGACAAAATAACATAAAACTATAGAAAAAACTATAAAAATCAGAATATAATATTCCTAACACATCAATCATACAAACAGTTAATACATAGCATATTAGATCAACTTAACTAGTATATAAGATAATTCACAAGAGTTTTTAGGCAATTTCAATGTTCAAAACATACTATTATGGAGGTATTTATAGACCTCATCACTACCCACACTAGAAATCTCAAGAAGACAACAATGGAGATAGTAAAATTACAACATTAATATTGAAGAATAAAATGGGTGCTCCTAATATATAATGGGCCTCTACTTAGGATGGTCATGGCATGTTGAGGTCTAGTAAACCTAAAGTGGAAAAATTCCTTAGTGATATTTTGTATATGTTCCACTTTAGTGCCATGGGGATGCCATATATTTTGTATCCATTAATGGATAAAGGTCTCATTGGGTATACGTCTTAAAAAATAACTCATAAGCATATGTTGTTCAAGCCACTTGCATGCATTATGAAATTATTATGTAGGAAGCACAATATCAACAGTAGAAACATCACCTCATAGTATAATTTTGAAATGAATGTGTGTAATGCTTTTTTGTGGCCATGGAATTCCACAACAATAACTTCACCAAAGGATGGATTTTTTGTAAGAGTTAAATCCATGTTAAATGAAATTATTTTCTCAAGTCAAATAATATGTAAAGGTTTCAACATTAAATGCATTCATAATACAAATGCAATGTGAAAAGAAGAAAAGTTGGGATAACTCAATTAAATTATATAATATTAATTGTATGTTCAAAATATGTTAATAAATACACACTTTGTAAACTCAAAATACAATTGGTTTTCATTTGGTGTTGAACAATGCTTATAAAATTGCCTACATTTTATACATTGTATATCTCATTTTAAAGGCCTCCAAATTTTAGATTTTACTATTTTAACAAAAAAAACTATAAAAGTTAATTTTTTAATATAATTAATATTAAAAAATATTAAACAAAATAGGCAATGCTTTGTCAAAGAAGGGTATAATTACAATTGAATTAAAAATTAAATTAATCAAAGTATTTTTTTTAAAGATAATAATAGGTCTTTATTGAAATTTGGGCATTCGGTCTCTATGAGTTGTATGAGTGAGAGAGATTGGCTATGCATTGGTCATAGGGGTTTCGATGGGAAAATAATATGTGTTGCATTAACACAGCCTTGAGGCAGTGTTAGTTCACCCTTTTTAATGGCTACCACTCATGCAGTCAACTCCATTTATTTTGAGTCTACTGGAGAGCTCAATCGTACCGATGAAGCATCCGCATAAGTTCATTATGTCAATGTATCACAAGATAAAGGCCTTGTCCCTGAAGTTGTTATTCCTTTGCATGTGTTTTATATAACTTGTGAGTGGTTTGAGATTCATACCTTGGTGGGTTATTTTCTGGGTTGTATCCCATATGATACCCTTATTCATTCATGGGTCCAGGAAGTCTGGGGCCCATGTGGAGTCAAAGTGGAGAATGTGTAAAACCTTATCAAAGGGTATTCTCTTTTTCACTTTTTAGACCCATATCAAGCACATAAGGTTCTATTTAGGGGTCCATGGACTATCCATCATTCTCTATTGATTCTACAAACCTACTCTCAAAATTTCCAAGTCAGTGATCAAGTTACACTAGAAGTCTCGATATGGGTTCAATTCCCCTGTCTTCATATTCCTCTTTGGAGTTTTTTGTAGACTTTAGTTGCCCCCTTAGGTAAGTTGTTTTACCTTGAGCTAGAAATTTTTTTCTCCACTCAACCCACTAGAAGGGTTTGTATCAAATTTGACCTTACCAAGTATTTGCAGGAGTTTATTGATATTAAAATCAAGAACAAATCTAGAAGAAAAAGAGTTACCTATATCAATTTACCTAATACTTGTAATCAATGTCAATATGCAGCTCACAAAATATAGGAGTGCTCTCTGATGGAATGGAAATATAAGATAAATTCCTCGCCCACTCTTACGGATCCTGCTAATGGCTCGTAGGGAAAAACTGAAGAATGAACTATTGTCTCTAGCAGGAAATCTCGTGGTGCTAAGAAACAACAAGGTTCAATTTTTGTTACACAACTTGCCCCTTATCCTTATCAAGACATGTAAGCTTCTACTAAAGATGTTTAGACTCTTGTTGATACAACCCCTCTAGTTGTTGGTATGCAACCCCCAGTTCCACTGGTGTATCAACTTCTTTGGGTAGGCCCTTCTTTGGCCTCAATGGTGGTGGCTCTAGATAATTATTCATTGGAGAAGGGTCAAGACTTGAAGGTTCGTCGCTCTCACAGTCCTGTTAGAAATGACAAAAATTGACAGCTAAATAGTGATGCTTTCCATACAGTCTCCAACTATTTTGGCTCGCTTAAAGGTTTGGGTGATGTAGAGGATGTCATGGATATCATGCATTCTAAAAAATCCTAATTATTTTCTTCTTGTGGAATGTTCAAGGACTGACGGATCTGGTCAAAAAATATTTGATCCAAAATGAGATGTCAAATATTTCTCAAATGCATGTAAGCCTTAATTTTTTATGTCTACAAGAAGTTAATATTTTTTATTTCAATTTGTGGTGTGCATGTGAATTTTTATGGCCACAAAGTACCTCTTTTGCCACAAAGCATTCCCTAGAAAAAGGAGGATCCATCACTATCCTTGGACCTCGATTACAGTAGAATTTTGTGACTTGGGGTGTTGACCCATCCAATCAAGTTGTCTATATTTTGCTAGATATCTATGAAAACTATTTGGGATGGTTAATGTGTATGCCTCAAATATCGCTTTTGACAGATGTGATTTGTAGATATGGCTTACCATGAATCTACCATTTACCACTTGGGTGCTCTGTGGAGATTTTAATATGGTGGAGAAAGCTTTCGACAAGGTCAGTCATGTCCTGATTCGGTGGTGTTTAGGTGAAAGAGAAGATTATTTAAAAAAAAAAATAAGCTTCGCCTTTATGACCCTAATTCCTTCTTCTCACAGGCTCTTTGGTATACCTGGTCCATTTTTTAGGCTACTTCTACTAGGGTTTTGGTAATATTGGATAGATCCATGATTTTTAAGTGTGACAACTTTCTGTTCTCCTATATTTTACCTTCTTTGTCGTATGTGTTAACTTTTCCTAGTACTACACAGTTTGATCATTCACCTATTTATTCTCGATGGCAATTTTAAACTTTTAACCTAGAATGCATTCTTTATAGTTTTACCTCAATATTTATTTGTTGCATAGCTTTAGCATAAAATCTCATATATGCCACATTTAGAATTTGATTCCTAGACCTGATGGTATTTTTGGAAGAATTGAATGGTGTAATATTGCCATTAAACAAACCACTAAGGTGTTGCAGACTCTAGGTATTAAAGTTATAAAATGATAAAAATAGGCTAATTTTGCCTTGCAAAGTGAGCTATCAAAAGCCTATCTCAGGATTGAAGCCTCTCCTTTAAGCTCTATTACTCAATCCCAAGTTTTTCCCATTCGACATGAGCTAAAATAATTTGATCTGTATGAAGCCAAGGGGGGTCAATTATGTGCTTGAATGTATTGACTCAAAGTGGGGGACAAAGTGACCAAATATTTTTTTCAATGCCTCAGACCTCCTGCTTAGTATTCTCAGTTTCAAGCCATTCAAGTTGATGGTCAAATATTTATAGATCTTCTAGACATTTTCAAAGCCTTTGTTTCACATTATCAAGGTGTTTTTGCTTCTCAACCCCTTGATGGTGCTAGAATGCAAGATCTTGCTGATTATACTGTTGTTGTCCCCAACAAGCTTTATCCTAAGAAAAATGTTATTCTGTGACACTCCTCATTCTCTAGAAGATCTAAAAAATGACTTGTCACTCATGGCCAATGATAATGCACCTGGGATTGATGGCTACCAATGTGATTCTATAAATAATTCTAGGATATGCTTAGTTCTGATCTCCAAAATATTTATCTCTAAGCCCTACAATGTGGTTCACTAGGTTCAATTATTAATAAAGGCAATGTTAAATTTATTCCTAAGTCTGGAGATCTTGATCTCATCACCAATTGGAGGCTGATCATCCTACTTAATTTGATATACAAGATTATTGCTAAAGCCCTTGTGCTTGAGCTTAAATCTCTGATACCTTTGATTATCAAACCTAAAAAAATTGGCTTTGTTAAGGGAAGATACATTCTTGATAATGTTCTTGTTGTTTGGGAAGGTATGGAGTGGGCAAGAAATTCTGAACAAGATGCTTTATTCATTAAGAATGACTTTGAGAAAGCTTATGATAAGATGTAGTGGTAATTCATAACTGCCATGCTTTAGGCTCTGAGTTTTGTACTAGTATTTTTGAGCACCATTCTCATGTTATTTCAAGATGCTTCAACAATTCTTACCTTGAATAATAGTTAATCTCAGTCAATTTCTCTTGGTCACTTTATAATATAGGGTTGCCCTCTTGCTCTATTTCTTTTCATTCTTGTTTTAGATGCTTTTGGCTATCTTTTGGCCCATAAGATGCATCAGGGATTAATTAGGGGTATTGCTCCCCAATTCTGATCGTCAGTTTATCAATGGTCATTTTGTAGATGATTATTTCTTAACACTTCGAGAAGATGATAAATACCTTTCATCGAATATTAGTTGCTTAGATGTGTTCTGTTTAGCCCCTGGTTCTTCTATGCAATGGAAAAAAACCTCCTATTTTTTAGCAATCTCAATCTCATCTACAATGTTGGTTGCATCATTTCCAATGGACTTGGATTCAGCCAGGTGAGGTGTTTAAATTTCTTAGAATTTATTTTGAATTTTATGGTTCCTCTGCTCAATTATGGTAGTATGTTATTGATAAAGTGTAAAAGAAGCTTTCTTACTAGACTAGTAAGAAAATTTCTTTGGCATAAAATTTTTAGATTTGTTCTAAGGTTTTAGCCACTACCCATGTCTATTATTCGTCTTGTTGGGTTCCATCCAAATATTGTTATAAAAAGTTGGATAAGTTTCTAAGAGACTTATTATGGGTCAAATACTCTATAAAGCACGTTTTTAATCGGTTACCCTGGAAAATTTATTGTTTTCCCAAGGACTGTGGAGGCATGGATTTGTTTGATTGTCATCGATAAGGTTTTATCCTTTGTGCTAAATGGATCACCCAAACTTTAATTGGGCATGAATCTTGGAAAGTGTTGTCCAGGCATTGCATTTCTTCTAGTTTGCTTTAGGGAAAGAAAATTTGGAAAGGTTTGGGATTGCAATCCATTCTTACTGCCCCTGTCCCTATTAAATTTAAAGGTTCTTTTGTCATTCATAGTATTTGGAAAGTCTGGGAGGCCTTCAAACCCTAGCGTAGTTGGAAAGGGAGTTTTCATAAAGCAGATGCCTCTTTGACTTCCATGAATATTTGGTGGTCTCCTGTTATTACTTGGTAGGGTTCTCCCCTAGCTTTGGTGTAGTGGGTTAGAGCACAAAGGTTCTATAAGTATGGTATTTCTTCCATTTTTTATTTCTTCTCTTGAAATACCAGGTGTTGGATACCCTGGTAAAGTTTTTGTCAAATTTATAATTTAAATCCTGGTAATAGAGATACTTATTAGGTGGTTATTTATAGTATTCCATTTTCTATTTGGAGCAAACTACATAACCATTTTTGAAAACCTTGGTGGTCAAATTTGTGTTGGTCTGGGGAGCTTCCTATTTTGTGATATAAAGCTCATATTGATTACAAATGGCTCATCCCATAGGTTCCAATGGTTGATAAGCTCACTCTGAGATGAGACTTAGTCTCTCTTCCCTCCCGATGGAATAAGAGGTTTCAGATTGCTTGGGCTACTTATATTGAACCTAAACAATTTTTTTTGCTTGGAGCCTCTTACACCAAGGGTTACCTATTGGCAA
This sequence comes from Wollemia nobilis, assembly GCA_028583015.1. NCBI lineage: Eukaryota > Viridiplantae > Streptophyta > Pinopsida > Araucariales > Araucariaceae > Wollemia > Wollemia nobilis. Next base: position 21,881 of record JAQPPZ010012198.1, on the reverse strand, counting down.
TAGGCTCAAGCATCTCGATGTTCATAATCCCTTTTGCCTAGTTTATGGACAGGTGAAATATTTACTACATATTTTTTGGTTTTGTGATTGGTCTTAGTTGGACAGAGCTTTGACTGGTATCAACTGTTAATTTTTTAAGTCATCCTAACCTTCTAAATTGAGGTAGATTAAGGCTTCAAGTGATATCTTGCTTAGCTCCATTGAACTTGCTTATAAAATGAATGATACCATGAGATTCCAAAAATGTGTAAGGCATGGGATCAAGCTAAAGGGTAGATAACTCAAGCAAGGCCATGCTGGAAAGACTAAGGAGAAAGGAATACCATAGAAGCTTCTTACTACCTAGGACACACAATGGTAAACAAAACCAAATTATGTTGGACTGACACAGACCAAGGATGTAAATATAGAATTTTTTGGTACCATAGACACCCTTTCAGGAAGATGGGTTGGTATGATTGGCATACCACATAATAATTCTCCTTAGGGAATCAACATCAGAAAAAATAGATATGGCACAAGACATACTTCACACATGATAGGGTTAGGGAAGGATTGGAAGTGCCAAATGATAGAAAAAATAAATCTCAAAATTCACAAGACATAAAATTAAGCATCTCGAGACTTGACACATATTGACATTGTTAGATAACATCCAATTGCATAGCCTAGACCTACTTTGGGACTTGACATGCTTGTAAAAGACAACCATGAGTTAAACCCAATGACAGGGCCTATCTTGGGACATTATATACTTCATAGAAGAAAAACGAGAGAACCAAAAGCCAACACTAATAGCAATACAAAGAGTCACACTAATCAAAAAATTCCACCATAAGAATTGAAACCAAAGAAACATATCATGATGAAAAGGGTAGAGTCAACATTAGAGAAGCTAAATTACAAATTATTTGGAGGTAGGAATATTTGAGATAAGTAATAATATATGTTATGAGAAGAGAAGAGTGGATTTTTGAAGGGGGTGAGTTAGGTGTGTTAGGTTAGTGGTAATTTTTTTTAGAGAAATGATTATTTCATAAAGAAGATATAATTTTAATGGCTTGTGAAAATATGACCATAAATTAGGAGTAAAGAGATAGAAGGGATTATGGTCTGGAGAAGGCAGAGGGATTGGGTTGGAATTTGCACAAATAGCATCTTTGGGATAGACATACCTTTTTATTATAATTGAATCTTATCTTGAATTGACCAATGATGAACTTTTGATATGGGTATTTTCACTCATATGGGATTGGACCACTTGATATATAGTCATATATGGGGGGGTTTATAGTGAACAATGGGAATATTTCTTTATGGGTTAGGGAATTAATTAGGGGACTATTGCATTTAGGGTGGTTGATAACTTTTAAGGTATATCATTAGATGGATATGGAATGGTTAACATTGGATTTAATGAATATTAACCTTGTTGTCAATTAATGTGGGGGGGTTGTGAATTTTTATTATTTAAGGTGTGATTGATCACCTATAAATTAATTTTAATCCATTTTCCTAGTTGCACTTACCCCTTCTGAATTAGATATTTTTTTGGGTATTGGGGTGGGGTGTTTGAATTGAGACCATTGCAAGGTTTTGTTGGTGGAATTCATGCTTGTTGGATAAGGATGTGTTCATATTATAAACTCTTCAAAGTCCCAATCCCGCATAAATGTGGGGGCCGCTTTGAATTTTTTCCTATTTTTGGGCTTGATCAAATTTTTTTTTATATTTGCTCTTGTGGGGGGTGGGGGGAACTTTGAATATAGATATGAAATAAAATGAATATTTTAGCGATTTTGGAGGGGACCTTTCCAACCTAGAAGTTATTTTGTTAATCCTCTCAATAATATTACATGGTTACTTTTGCTATATTGGTGGGTTGAAAATATGTATATTTTTTCTTCTTGTGGAGTTTAATAAAATAAATTTGTTTTAATATAATTTATTTTATATTCTATATGTATAAGATGTTAAGTTTTTCCACATAGGTTGTAGTGGGTATATAACAATTGGGTGAGGGGGCTCTTAATTGGATGGTTATGCTAATTTTACATTAGAGATTTGAGTGTTTAGGATTAGAGAATATTTGGGGGGGGATTTATTGGCCCCTATTACTAGGGATATAAACTTTAAGATAGGTTATGATTGTGCGTACTTTATGATCCATTTGATAAGGAAAATTAGATATTTGTTACTGTTGATTAATGTATATTAGTATGGTATTGTGTGTTTATATAGATTTTTCTGGTATTTATTTCTGTATCTTAGTGATGGATGATAATATGCTAATGAGGAGTTTGTAGTGTTAAAGGAGATATGGTTGTTAGATCACACTTGGATACAAGTTGTAATTGATATATTAGAGCTTTAGATGATTAGTTTAGTTTGGATAAGGACATGTAGATAGATGTGTGGGTATTTATCTAATGGTTTTTGTACGTGTTTATACATATTGTTCTTTTTATTTTAGTTTGGTTTGATATGTTTGCTGGTGGTGTTGTTTCTTGGTTTGGTGTTTTTTTATATATTTTTTGGTTTTTTTTTTTTTAGGGTTATGATAGGTATAATTGTTTTTCTTTGTTCATATGTTGTTTTCTAATATTTGGTGGGGGCTTGGAAAATATACTTCATAAATGGAAACTTAAAAGGATTACTAGAAAGTTATGGTTTGGATATTTTTTGTTGATAGTTATATTATTTAGTTTTTTCTTGGGTGGATGTCCTTGTGGGTTTGACTTTGCTTGTTATTTGGTTTTTCAACTTTGTTTGGGGTGGTAGTTTGGTGTTTGGGTTTTTGTGGGTTGGGTTGGTTCTTTTGTGGTTTGTATTATTTTTTTGTTTCTTGAGTGGTCATTTTGTTGTGTTTGGTTAGTGGTATAGGTGGGTTTTTTGGTTTGTTTGGGTGTGTTGGTCTTGTTGCTAGTATTGGTTGGGTGGTTTGGGTTTTGTGGTTTTTTTTTTTTCTTTGTTGGTTTTAGTGGTTTTGTTTGGTGGGTGTGTTGTTTTGGTTTGTTTTTTTGTTTTGGTGTTTTTTTTTTTAGGGTTTTGGTGGTGTTTTCTGTGTGTTTTTGGGGTTTTTGGGTGTGGGTGTTGTTTTATGTGTTTTTATTTTTGGTGGTTGTTGGTTTTGTGGGCTCCTTGGTTTTTGGGTGGTTTTTGGGGGGGGGGTGTGGTGGTTTGGGTATTTTCAAGAGATATCCATATGTTCAAGTTGTCCCCGCAAGGAGGGTGTTGTTTATCATTATATATCTGCATTCATCATGGGATTTATGATACAATGTTTTGCACTATTAATACCTAAAAATATCTTATTTGCTGATGACCTTATTCATTTCTCAATTATTTCTAGGATTGAAGGTTGCAACATACATTTCTCTTCTTTATTTTATTAATCATTTCTATTCCTTTTAAGATCTTATTGATAGTATAATATCAATTTTTTATTTTTTTTTTTTTTTTTTTTTTTATTTATTATTTTCCATTCCTTATATCATGGTAATTTCTTCTATTTTATTCCCTCTTCACCTCCCACAATCTCTTTTCTTTTCCCTTTCTGTTCATTTTTTACCTCCTACACTATCTATTTATTATATTTTTTTCTTTATTCATTCTTTCCTAATTCTTCATTATTTTTTTAATTTTTATTTCCATATTCTCATACATTTTATAATTTATGATACAACATATTATTTCTTAACTATCTTTATAATGTAGATTATTTTGATATATTATGATAATAAAAATTTCTTTTTTTTCCATATTTGATATTATTCTTCTATGTTATAGACATTTTTTTTTTTTTTTTTATTTCTTCTTTTCTATTCCATAGGAAAGTAAGAAACAACAAATAATTTCTCTATCTTATATAGAAATAAAATATCATGTTGTAGTAGGAGTTGTCTGTGAGGTGATAATATTGAAATATATGCTATTATGGATGTACCTAAAACTAAACCAACCACCATGTATTGCAACAATTAAGGAGTATTAAAACTTGTTTGAAATCCAATATTCCATGAGTGAACCAAATACATTGAATTTTAGTGCCACTTCACATCCAATCATGTTCAAAAACACAATATTTGGATCCAATTTTACAAGAATCAACATCTTCATCTTACTAAGGAACAACATGTAAATATTTTCACCAAGTCAGCTTCATGTGTTATGTTTGAAGTATTTAGAGATTTTTTCTACACTAAACTCTAAACTATTATGTAGTAAAGGGGGAATATTATGAATTGTTACCATCATAGTTACCATGATTGTAAGTTGAGTGCAACTACTCAACATAGGTTCCATGAGTCTAAGGGTAGTTGTTATGTTGTTATGATTTGCTATGTTGTACTACGCATGGATATTATATATAAATTTACTCACACAAACAATGAAAATCATGGAAGCATTCTCATAAAAAATATGCTGAATTAAAATTGGAGTACTAATAGGTAACTATGAACTTTTGTTTTCTTAATAAATTGAATGTGATTGATAAAACATGGTTATCATTTTTGCATTCTAAGGAATTATGTTCTTGGAGTAGCAATGTAGAAGGTAATATTAAAGGATCAATCTTATATGTACAAAGAAAGAAAGAAATATCAGACTCTTTCTATTATTTTTGTGCTTGCATGAATGGTATTTGCTTAATTTTTCTCTATTTTTAGTTCATTTTTACTTTAAATATTAAATATATTTTGTAGAAAATTCTTATGGGATTATATTAATGGAATATTTATTGGATTTTTTTCTTTCCTCTATTTATCTCTTGTGTGCAAATATATAGTTATGTTATGGAAATATTTTTTTAAATATCTTTGTTACTAACTTGCTCATCATTTGAACAAAATCCACAAAGAATCTAGCACCATGGCCACATCTAATTTCTCCACATGATCCTCTACGATGATTACGGCCATCTATGCAAAAGTCCCTTGTTTATTTAATTTATTAACCATTAAGTTACTAGACAAGTCTATTGAAATTCTAGCTAGCGGATACAAAGAAATTTTCTTCAAGCTCATCCCATTAGAAATACTCAAATCCCTAATTTGGCAATCGATAAAAGCATCTATCATAGCAAGTCACATTTATTAAAGGATTAATAGATAACCACTATAAAGTCAACAGTATATTCCCACGATTTGATGGATACTAAGACGTCCTTCATTGTTCCTTCAAGTGGTGCTATTGATTAGTTTGTCATCTAATGTATAGTAGAAGATGGCCATACATTTGTTAGAAATAGCTTACCTGTAATGATAAATTTGATTGCATCCCCTAAGTCAATCAACACATTGGGTATTTTGAATGTGCTAATTGAAAAAAAGGTCTTCCTCTCTCTTACAAGTCTTTTAATACATAATTCCTAGATAGTATTATTAAAAATTGACGCATGTTTAAATGCCTGCAACAAAGGAATCGTGATGTTTTTTGGCACAATAGTTCCACTAACAAGATAAATATGGCAATGCTGACACGATGTACTCCCTTACAATTTCAAGACATCAAGACATCTCAAAGACATGTAACCAGTTCGGTCATGCCGTGGATATAAAAAGTTTACCAATTATCATTAAACAGTTAAACAGTTACATATTGAAGTCCTCGAACCCATATTCCAACCAAACTTTTCTTTACATGAAATGAAGTTTTCTTCTCAAATCCGTATTCCAACAACACTTTTCTTTATATAAAATAAAATTCTTCTCAAATTTGTGTTCTAAAGAGTACAACCCTAGGAAAACAAAAGTTATTCTGAGTATATTTTGTATCTTTATCTCTGCCATCAATTCTTTTTTTTTCGGTGCCTCATGTCCACTGAGTACCTGACAGCTACTGTCCTGTTGCAGAGCTGGCATTCACTCTGAAGAAGAGGAGAACAAAGAAGAAAACCTGTGTTAGCACAGTGCATACTAATAATTTATTATATTTTAAAACTAAACACGTATTTAAGATCAGACCAAAAGAAAAGAAAAAGAATTCAAGAAAAGAAAATTTACGTTGCTAACTGCAAGTTGCTTGAGTTAAGAGGAAAAGGACTAGGGAAGGATTCTGACAAAAAATTGGCCACCACGGAGTTCTCGTCTTCTTCTTTGATCTCAAATACTGAGAGCCTTAAACCCTCATCTTTTTGTGGCTGTTGCGAGTGATGGATATGGCATATGACCAGATTGGAATTCAGAGAGAATAAGATAGATCGTGTTGAATTTTCATAATGATTGATACGAGACCCATCAATTCTTAGCCAGGCTTGTCGGTCAGCATGGTAAGCAATGAAGTGTTGGTCGTCTCGTTCATCTCCGGCCCCAGTGACTAACATGCCATTAACAGCAGCCGCGCTACTATTCACGCGCCACAACCGAATTAACTCATCTGGTAATCCAGACCATTGCAGAGAAAAAAGATTAAGCTCAATTCCAGTCCCGTTACCCTCACCACCACCACGTATGAATATTCTGTCTGGCAATGCAACTGCGACCAAGGGCTCAAGCGGTGGATCATCACAAGCTGGCAAATCAGTCCATGTGTTTGTAGAAGGGTCGTACATTTCTGCCCAGGGAATGGGATCGTTCTCATTTTCTTTCTGTTTTGGGCACCCTCCAAAGACGTAAAGCCTTCGATCACCACCACAAATGGCAACGGCATTTCGCCGGGGTATTTTGGTTGGAGGTGCAGAAGACCACTTGTCCGACACGGACAGATCACAAAAGGAAACTTGATTGGAAATAGTTCCGTGGTAGTGGTTTTCGCCTCCTATAACATAAAACCTTCTGCCCAGGACCGCCGTAGCTGAGCGTACAAAGCCTTCTTCCATCTCAGGGAATGGAAAAGAGGTTTGGACCTCCAGGTTGAAAGCATAGAATCTCTGCACAGGTTGGTCGGAAGCAGAGAACCTTCGCGAATCTTGATCTTGGCTGGTCTCAAACCTTGCAAAAACCCAAGAACGGGATGGGAAAAGAGCATATATTTGCAGTTCAGTCAACCGTGTAGAAAATGGATCAGATAGATGAGAGACTTGATGTCTTGCAGCCTGGTCCTCGTCATTTTCTCTCTCATCTCCTCTTTTCCTTTCGTCTTCGGTGGATCTACTACCGCAGACGCCCATCTCTCAAAATTTTAGCTCCCAATCAAAGAACAGCCGTTCAGCACTCACCTCCAAGAACGAACAAGAGACTCCAAGACCTTCCCTCTTCCTTCACCACCTTTTGATACGGCTCTGTCTATTTATAATCCACCCTGATCGTCGGTCAACCTTCTTCTCGGCTTTCTTTCGTAATTGAGCGATTCCAAGCGACCTCACAAATTGAATGGTTAGAAGAAGATTTTATTTTTATTTTATTTTTTATTTTTTATATTTTAATTTATAATTTTATAACAAATTAAAATATATATATTATTATATTAAATTAAATCATTTTTCAAACAATAAAATTTGGGATAAGCACATTTTTAAATAGTCATAAATCCATCAAAAATAAAGGTGAAGCAAACATGGTCTCATGGGCTTTATAATTGGTCACATCTACTAAGATAGTGGAGGCTCATTTTTGATAAATTGCTTCATATAGCATATGTTTTGATCCCCACCCTAGTGTAGAAGACGAGTCATCTTGATGGCCAAACCTACCACTTTTGGTATCAAGTTCTATGTTTTTAGCCATAAGAATGGTCAATACAAGAGTTGACAACTTATCCAAGTTTACCAAAGGTTCCTTGAGGATCCTCACTTGAGTGTGACATGGAGAGGGGGCCTAAGGATACCTAAGGAAGCCAAGCACCGATGTTGGTGAGACTAAGGATGACCTTATGGTGACGGTAGCTTGGGAGGGACCTTGCTTATAGTGTAAGGAGCATTACTCTAGTGCTCAATTAAATCCTACAAATGGGCCAACTCTATTACCACTTTGTTGGCCTACATTAAAATCTGTAGCAACACATAAAAGCAACATCTCTAGTTTTTAACAAGGAGTCTTGGATGGGATCCAAAATGAAGAGTATTACACATGGGTCACAACTAGGATCTTAAAGCAATTTTTAAACTTGTTAGCAAAGGAAAATTAATTAGTGATATAGCAGGTAAGCTTACCTTTGACTTTTTATATGAAGTTTTTTAGAGTTTCATGGGGAAACTTTAGAAGATAAAGGGGATTCCTAAGAACCAAAATAATTCCCCATCCTATGTCCACATCCACTAAAATTGAGTCAACTAAGCTAGGATGGGATATGTAGACTATTAGAAATAAAATATGTTGGAGATAGAGGTAATACAAGGAGTTTCTAGGTACTGAATGACTTGAGTGAAGGATTCTTAATCCTCAATTAATTTCATGAAAGAGTCATCCACAAAGTGTCAATTGATCATTTGGGATAAACTATTGAGAGGGAATTACCCTTAATGAGGCCTATATTGGCTCGATAAGACAAGAGATTGCTAAAACCTTTAGATGCAATGATATAGAGATAGGGGCCAAGGGGGTAACCTCGTCTAATTGAGCACAAAAGAAAAATAGCTTTTGCTTGAGTTTTGCTAAAAACAAAGACAACAACGCATATACAAAGAGTATCATGATCATAGATATGGATCCATTACTAAAAACCATGGCTTTGAGTATGGAAAGAATGAAGTACCACTCAATGTAGTAATAAGCTTTCTTGAAGTCAGCTTTGAGAAAAATGGCTTGTTGGTTGGAATTTTTGACCAATTTTATTCCCCCTAGATAGCCAAGATAATATCTCTAACATATCTACTTGTGATAGAAACTGTTTGTTTGGATTTGATGATAGAAGGAAGCAAATGGTGTAGATGTAAGGCTGAGGATTTGGCTATGATCTTGTATGAAAAATTGAGAATGGTGATTAGATGCCAAGTGAAACGTAAGGTTTATAGCCTTTGGTATAAAATTGATATTACTCTTGTTAATTTTTGGTCAAAGAGAGAAATTTGTCAAAGCTTTTTGATAAACTTAGAATAGATCAAGACCTACAAGTTTCTAAAGAGCTTTATAAAATTCATAAGGAAAGTAATTTAACTTGTAATTCTTATAGTTGATCATTTTATAGAGGGCCTCATGTAGGTCTTTGAGTGAGAATGGTCGATCATAGGTAACTCTCTAAGCATCAGAGAGTTTGTTGGGGACCATAACAATAAATTCCTAGAGGGATTGCTCCCTTTGGTTTTAGGGCTCCAATGTGACAAATAACTACCTATAGTATTAGACAAAGGCTCAACTATCCTCTAACATGATAGTAATTCAAACCCCTACCTCTTGAATACCCTTAATGCAAGTGTTATGATAACAGGTCCTAAGATGATGGAAAATCTCATTAGAGATCTCATCTCTAATTTTGAGTAAATTCATTATGAACTTGATCTAGGATCCCTTGGAATCATCATGGTCAACTAGCATAAGTTTTTGATAAACATTTACCACATGCTACTATATATCATGATTGAAAAGGTAAGAATCAAGCTATCGGGAAGCCTAAGCCAATTCTTGCTTGAGAGTAGCATTAGATCAAAATTTAAACATGGCAACATGTTTACGAAGAGATATGAGAAAGGAGATCATTCTATAGATGGATATTGACCACCATTCAATCTAGCCACTAGTACTATAAGGATAAGGAACCATGTTTCATATCCTCTTAACATACAAAATAAAGGTGTGACAACAAATAAATATGGTATTTAGAAAGAATTGGGAGGTGAACTAGCAAGATGGAAACATGGAGATTTCAATGGAGAAAAAAATAGGGTAATGATCAAAGAGAATGGTATTAGGGATAACCTCCACAAAAAGAGTTGAGTCGCTCTTTGGTAAAAATATATGGCTTTGTTAAAAATTTAAACACTCAATTTTCTCTCTTCTACTACTTAAACTAAGAGTACTAGGCATGACTAGAGAAAGTGGAGGGGAAGAAATGTGAATTAGTAAAAAGTGTCAATTTATTTTTCATAAAGTACCAAGACTCACATTCTCCCACAACCCAACACATAAGAAGGAGTTTAGCTTTATCATTAGCATATTTAATCATGTTAAAGTCCCTACTAACAATCCATATGGTAGGGAAAGGGATAAAGCAATTCAACACCAAAGACCACATCTAAAAAAAACATCATTGGGAACATTTTATTATCTTGTTCATCAATATTATCCATTCTCTTGACCCATTGGCATCTAGTGTCATTAGTGTATGTTTAAGATTAGTTAAAAGAGGTAACTTGGCTTGGAATTATCCCTCCATGTGGGGATAATATTTAATTTTGTGAGCTACTAACTAGCATCTATAACATGTATTCAAAAGGTTAATATAAACAACCCTTTGCTAGAAATGAGTATCTCTAACTTGGATGTTGATAATTTTTTTGAGGTCCTTAAAGAGGTTCACCTTAACATACAAATGCTTGTGGAGGCAAATGACATAGAATTTTTGTTACTCCATGCAAATAAATTTACCAATATGGCTGACAAGTTGTAGTATTAAAGACCACTATGAAAGAGAGAGGCTAGAGAATTCTACGCACACTAGAACTCTCAAGAAGACAACTATGGATATATTAAAATTATAGTGTTAGAGTTGAATAATATAAAGGGTTTTCCTAATATATGATGGACCTCTACTTAGGATGACCATGGGCATGTTGAGGGCCAATAAACCTAAAGTGGAAAATTCCCTTAGTGAGGTTTTGTATATGTTCCACTTTAATACCATGGGTATGCCATAAATTTTGTATCCATTAATGGATTAGGGTCTCATTGGGTATATGCCTTCAAAAAAATTTGATAAGCATGTGTTTATCAAGCCATGTGCATGCATTATAAAATTATTATGTATGAAGCACAATATCAATGGTAGAAATATCACCTCATGGTATACTTTTGAAATGAACTTGTGTAGTGCTTGTTTGTAGCCATAGAACTCTACAACAATAACATCACCAAGGAATGGATTTTTCGTAAGATTTAAGACCATGTTAAAGGAAATTATTTTCGTAAGTCAAATAAAATGTAAAGAGTTCAACAGTGAATACAATGAAAATAAAAATACAATGTGAATTAGAAGAAAAGTTAGGATTACTCAATTGAATTCTGTAACATTATTTCTATGTTAAAATATGTGAAGAGATACACACTAAAATATATTTGTGTAAAATCAAAATATAATTGGTTTTTATTTGGTATTGCACAATATTTATCAAATGATGCCACTTGACAAATATTAATGAAAACTCTAATATTGAAGCTATGAAGAGATTGCAGAGAGTACAAGATGGAGATTGTCGAGAATGAGATAGACAAATATATGATGGTCAAGGATTTAAATGATAAGCAAATATTTTCCTTCCAAGAGGGCCTCATGGGCTCCAAACTATATTCTTTAGGGTATACATTTTGAGAAAAATCATCAAGCCCAGTTGGTTCTATTCTGGTTGGGGTTTTCAGAGCTACTAAAGTGAATGGTTGTCCTGAACTGGCTCTTGATAGACTTATCCTGGTGATACAACCAGATTTAATTAAAGGGAATGTTGAATACCTAGTTAACCATACCTTAATTTGCAAATTTTTAAGAATTCGATTTCCTCTCATTTCGTTGGAATCTCGGGATCAGAAAGTATGAAACCTAGTTGAAGATATGGAGATCATGCTAGGGGTAAATTTTTTTCATTGTTATTTTCTCTTGCATGGAGGATCTACATAATTTTTTTGAAGGAGGGTCTTATTTTTATAACTAGGTTGGCTTTTTCATTAAGCCTTGGCATGTGGGCTTTAACCCTACGAAGGAAATTCTATCGTGGGTGTTGGTTTAGGTTTGGCTCCCTTGGTTACCTTTGGAGTTCTGGTAGAATGATATTCTTCACATAATTGCCTTGTTGTTGGGAAGTCGGTGGATCCTTCTCATAAAATGATGGATAAAAATGTAGTTTCTTAGACACGAGTTTGTGTTGAGATAGATTTAAATAAGCCTTTCCCGGTTTTAAGGAATTTTATATTGGATCTTCTTCTTGGATTCAATAGGTGGACTATGAAACCCTTCCATTCCAATGATGTTTGTGTCATGCATATGGATACCTTCAAAGAAAATACCTAAAATTACTTGTGAATTTACCATCTAAACCTATACCTCCTAAGAAGGATAGTGGGATAGATAAAGTGAAATATGCTAAGTAGGCTAATGGGGCTATTGAGGGGAAAGCTCCAATACAGGATAGTGGGACTGATAAGGAGGGTTTCATTCCTATTAAGTACTACAATAAAGATAGGGGTTTGAAGAGATCCATTAATGAGAGGCAATTTGATGGGTTACATAATAGATTTGATGCTTTGGATGACTTGGAATAACTTGTTGGGATTAATCTACAAAGAAATCTATCTGTTACTTAGATGGACACTGATCAGTATCTAGGTAATGTGATTGTTTCAGTTTTGGTGAATTGTGCGACATAGACTATTGAGGAAAACTGGTTTTCTATTCCTTCTAAGAGAAATATGGCTGTTCAGGAGTATGGTAGGGTGGTAGATGATTCAATGCTAAATTATTTGGTGGGTTTTGATCATGGAAAAGGTTCTAAGGTGAGCTCTATGTTGGGATTGCATCAAAAGAATATTAAAAATGAGGTACCTAAAAAGTATTCTAAGGTGGGCAAGAAGAAATATGTGGAGAAAATTAAACTTGAAGGGGAGTCCTTAGTTGAGTCAGGGTTGGTTAGGCCCCTTGATTCTCACTTTTCTACCCCTCATAAATGATTTTTTTATCTTGCAATGTGAGGGAATTGAATAGCATTCCTCGAAAAAAAGCTATTCATGAGTTGATTAAGTTGCAGAAGTCTGATATTGTTTTTCTAGAAGAGTCAAAATTATCAGTAGATTTGTTATTTAGTATTGCTTCCAAATTATGGGCTCATGGTCAATGTCATTATATTGGTGCCTAGGGTAGTGTTGGAGGTATTGTTAGCTTATGGAATCCTTAGAAGATATCTCCTATATGATGGTTTTATGATACATTTTATCTCTCTATGATTGCTTCTTGTAAGGAGTCTGGTGAAGTGGTATTATTAACTAATATTTATGTTCCCTTTGATATTGTTGGGAAAATTTATCTTTGGAATCATATTCGGGTGGTATAGTTAATGGCTTCTCACTATTCTTGAATTGTTGTTGGAGAATTTAATGCTATCACCAGTTTGGAGGAGAAAAGAGGTGGTGTGGGTTCTCTTGGACAAGCATCTTTGGCCCTTAATGATAATATCCTTTTATTAAACCTTGTGGATATTAAACCTGGTAATGGTATGTTTACTTGGATTAACAAGAGATGTGGTACTAAAGTTATTTCTAAGATATTGGATCATTTTTGGTTTCACCTTTCTGGATTTGTAATAATTGGTAAATCAACTCAAACATTTTGGATTGGAGAGCTTCTAATCATTGGCCTATAAAGCTAAATGCCATTATTGAGAGAGTCTATAGGAAACCATGCTTTAAATTTTAATTAATTTAACTTTAGGATCCTTCTTTGCATGATTTAATGAGAGTTTGGTGGTTACATGGTAGGCCTGCTCATGGAACTGCTATGTTCTCTTTGGTTAAGAGGCTCTAGTATGTGAAATATCATCTTAAGAAGTGGAATAGGCAGAGTTTTGGTAATATTTTTGGGGCTAAGTTGGCTATTCAAGAGAAGTTAGATGCTAATGCCATACATATTAGGTATTATGGCCTCACAAAAAGGACTCTTAAATAGGAATTTGATTCTCTTAAGGAGTTAGCTAAGTGGGAATTGAGGGAGGAAATTTATTGGAAATAGAAGGTTCAGATTGATTGGTTGCAATATGGAGACAAAAATACTACTTTTTTTTTAACTTGGTTAAATCTAGAAGGTATGGTAATGCGATTTCTTCTTTTATTTCTTCTCTTGGGGTCTAATTAACTACTGCTCTTGATATTTCAAGGGAGGTTGTAAGATTTTTTTCCTCTTTGTATTTTGAGGATTCTCCCTTGGAAGTTGCTAAAGAAAATAGTATTTTGGATTGAATTTCTTTAGTCATTACTAATATGAATGAGTTACTCATGAGACCTATTTCAATTGAAGAGTTGGAGGGTATTGTTTTCTATATGAAAAAAGGGAAAGCCCTAAGGCCTGATGATTTTTTTGTATTATTTTTTGAGAATTTTGGGATATTGTCAAACTTGATCTTCTATCGGTTGTACAGGAGTCTTTTAGAACTAAATAAATATTGAGAGCTATGAATTCTACCTTCTTGGTGCTTATTCTTAAGTGGGAAGAAGCCAATTATTTGGATCTTTTCATACCTATTGCACTATGTAATATTGTGTATAAAATTATGTCCAATTTTATTGTTGAGAGACTTACGCCTTGGCTCAGTAAGGTTATTTCTAATGAACAAGGAGGTTATGTGGTGGGTATACAAATTATTGATGGCGTGGCTATTGCTACTGAGGCCATTCATTCTATAAAAAATTAGAAATAAAAAGCTATTTTTATAAAATTGAATATGGCTAAGGCTTATGATAGGGTTGAATGATCTTTATTAAGTAAAATTCTCCTTGATTTTGGTTTCAACTCCAACTAGGTTAGTTGGGTGATGAGTTGTATTATGTCTCCATCCTATTCTGACCTTATCAATGGTGAGCCTTCTACTTTGTTTTAGGATTCAAAAGGTCTCCATCAGGGTGATTCTTTATCTCCTTATTTGTTTAATATTATGGTTGAGGGTTTGGGTAGACTTCTCAAATCACATGTCATTCAAGGGTTGATTCATGGTTGGAGGTGGTGTAATAGTTTACCTGTGTATTCTCATCTTCAATTTGTGGATGATATTGCTCTGATGGGTCTTGCCTCTATTAGGGAAGCAACTAATTTTAGAAGATATTTGGATATTTATTTGGTTTCTTCGGTTGTAGAATATAAATGAGAAAAAATCTTCCATATTTTTTCAATACTAATCCTCTTATATAGGCCAAAATTGCTTAGATTCTTCAATTTCATGTTGGAGCTCTTCCGTTAATTTATTTAGAAATTTCTTTTTCTATGGGTCCTCTACCTTGAGGTATTTGGAATAATATTTTGGATAAATTTTGCTCTAAATTCTCTCATTGGATTGTTAAGTGGATTTCTTTTACTGGTAGAGTGTTGCTTCTTAAGTCAGTGGTTCAAGATTTATGTATTTATTGGTGCATGATTTAGGTCACTCCTGCTAGTTTTATTCATGAGTTTGAATCCCTATTTAGAAGATTTTTATGGGCTGGAAATTTGGAGTCTTCAAAATGGAGTCTAGTTAAGTGGAATACTATTTGTAGACCAAAATAGGAATGTGGTTTGGGTCTTTGTTTGACTTATCTTTCTAGTCAGGCTTTGGCAACCAAGTTTTATTGGAGATGGTGAATTTCTCAAGACCATGCTTGGGCTAAAATTATTTATTTTAAGTATCTTAATGGGGTTGAGGGCTATGATATATCTAGATACAATTTTTCTAGTAAAGGCTCTTTTATCTAGAACACCCTTAAGAAGGGGGCAACTCATTTTAAGCAAGGATTGTTCCAGATTTATCTCAATGGCTCAAAGGATTTTTCTTTGCATGATTCTTGGGATGGTTTTCCTACAATTTTATCTATGTTTTATCATCTTTAGGAGCTATGTAATTATTTCTTGGCTGTTGGTTGCTATAAGGTGGTGAATTATAAATTTACCAAAAGAGTTGGGCAGGTGGAGGTAGTTCAGTAGAAATATCCTAGATATTGATCGATAGGTGGTTTTATTAGGATAGAGAAGATTTGGCTCATATTTTGGCTACTAGGAAGTGATATTCTTTACAAGATGATGATGTTATAGCTTGGATTCCAAATTCTAGAGAGGTTTTCTTTGTGTCTTATGGTTACCGTGTTTTAGATAGGTAACATTTTGGGGATGAGGAGGTACCTTGGTGGAAACAGGTTTGGAATAATTTTTCATAGCCCAAATGTAATTTCCATTTGTGGTTGGCTATTAGGAATAGATGTATTACCTAGGATAATATTCGAAAGAGAGGTTTTTAGTGCTCTTCATTTTGTTTCCTTTTTGATAATAGTGATGAATATTTAGGGCATTTGCTCTTACATTATTCATTTACGTGAGAAATTTGACATCTTTTGTGGAGGGTGTAGAAATAGTCTTGTTCTCATGCCTCTTCTCTTGTTGAGTTCTAGAGGATTTTAGGAAGACCTCCTATTGAGGATTTTTTTCTTCAAGTTGCATGGAGTATTGTACCCTCATGTATTATATGGTAGATTTGGCTTCAAAGAAATCGAAGAATTTTTCAAGGTAGAAAGTTAACTATTTATCATATTTGGCACAGGAATATTGGTATGATCCAAGAAAATGTTTTTTCTAAATGTCAGATTAGTCTTCCTTTGGAGTAGTCTAAGATTTTGATGATGCAAGACCTCAGTTTAGTGGAGAATTGCCCTTGTCCTTCTTTATCTTTCGGGAGGAGAGGCCTCAATAAAAAATTGTAGAGAGATGGTAGATGGCATCCTCCACCTCAGGGGGAGTTTAATATTAATATTGATTGCTCTTCTAGAGGGAATCCTATATATGTAGGTATTGGTGGTATTGGAAGAGATAGTATTGGTGCAACTCTTTTTATTTTCTCATGTTATAAGGGGAAGCAAACTACTAATTATATGGAGGATCTTGCTATTCATTTTTCTATGAAAAAGGTTATTCTTTGGGATGGCATAAGATAATCTATGAGTTAGACTCTCATATTATCATTAATTTGTTCAATACTCATAATAATTCTAATATTTATTGGTAGTTGGCATTAGTGGCTAGGAAAATCATTCATATTTGTTAGAATTTGGAGTTTACTTCCTTTGTTGGCTGATTGCTTGGAAAAATGGGCTTTTGAGTTTCAAGAAGACTAAAATATTAGGGACTGGCATCAGCTCCCATTGGATTGTTCTCGTCATCTTGCTAATTTGCTTGTTGTGGATATGCCTAGTTGAGGTTGTTGTTTTTTGGGTGTCTTTTGGTTGGGTACTTGGTGGTTTTTGGGGTCTCTTTCTTCTGGTCCTTGTAAGGGTTACTGCTTTGGAATTCTCTATTTCTTGTATGGTTTTATTGATTCAATAAATTTTTACCAGTATAAAAAAAAATAATGTTTATCAAATTACCTTACTTCTATGCATTGTATATCTGATTTTAAAGGCCTCAAATTTTTAGCTTTTAATATTTTATAAACAAATAAAAAATTATTTTTTAATACAATAATTAATATTAAAAAACATTAAATAAAATAGGTTATCTTTTTTCAAAGAAGAGTATAATTACAAATGAATTAAAAAATTAAATATATCAAAGTAATAGTTTGAAAAATAATAACAAATTCAAAATTTTGTATATATATATATTGAAATTAGTCTTTATCGGACACCTTAATGGTTAGGGCTTTGAACTCTTGTTCAGGAGGCCTAGAATCAAACCATAGCAAAAAGTGGGGTATCTGTGTGAGTGTGTGTAAGTTATCTTGTGTAAAATAAATAAATAAATAATTTAAAGATAAAAAT
Source organism: Wollemia nobilis (assembly GCA_028583015.1). Taxonomy (NCBI): domain Eukaryota; kingdom Viridiplantae; phylum Streptophyta; class Pinopsida; order Araucariales; family Araucariaceae; genus Wollemia; species Wollemia nobilis. The sequence goes on along the minus strand of JAQPPZ010012198.1, from coordinate 4,314 downwards.
TTAGTTAGATCTTTCATAATTTTAATGGCCATCATCTATATAAAAGAAAAAAAATTATTTAAATAAAAAAATTTATATAAAATAATTTTAAAGTTTGTGCCCACGAAAATGAGTAGTTATTTAAAGGATGTTTTTTTATGTTTAAAAAAATTACTATTATGTTTATCCTATATTTTTTTTTGATGAAAAAATCAAATTTATATTAATTTAATATAACAACCTTTACAATAAAAAAAGTGGGTGGGTTAACACACCTCATTAGGAATTAAACTAACCCTCATTGACAAGGGTTAGTAAACAAAGCCACCAACAAAACACAAGTTTACCAATCACGATCATTGATGATCATTACATCAAAGAAAGCATATCATATGGAGTAATGTGCCCAATCATTTTTGCATAAACTTCTAGTGATTATTGTATGGGAATCCATCCCTCTACATCACGATTAAGGCCTTCAGTACTCGCATCGCTCCAACAAATACTAGCCCAGGAGAAACTGGTTGAACATAATCCCACCCCCCATCCTAGTGGGATGAAAAAGCAATGTCAACATTAGGATGATTCTTGAATAGTGAGGGTTGGGACCAGTGTTTATCTATGAAAGCACTTCTTGCATATGATAGAGGCTTATGATGAAAGCAAGATTGAAACAGCTCCTAAGAAGAGCACTCTATGGGTATGTGGTTGACTAAACATGGAGCATTGGTCCAGTGCACCAAAATAACATGCAAATGATCCATATCTATAACAATTTTTTTGGCTTGAGTACATATATGTAGCCATATGTCATTAAAAACTTCTAATTTTTTAGCATGAGTAAATGTGATAGAAGGTGTACACTATTTAAAAACAATTATGTTATGGGCCTTTCAAATATGGAAGAGTAGGATAATATTGAAAACCTGACATGCTTCAAAGAGTGGGAGAGACAAAGTAAAAGAGTCCCTAAGAAGATCTTGGGGCCAAGAAACTCTTGCAACTGTAAATGGGAAAAAAAATAAAAAACCCATTCTCAAGATTTTCTAGATCTTCTACAATTCCAAAATAGGTGAATACAAGACTTAGGAACAACACAAAAAGGATATTTATGATCAAGAATTCCAAGGTGGTTCAAACATTCCCCCAATGAGAAGGCCTTGACATAGCAAGCTCCACGAAAAAAATATTGCTTGGTCTCAACATAAGTAGCCCAAACATTCTGAAATCTAGAATTCCATCTAGTCCTTGTAGAAAATAAGTCCCAATGCTTATTGAGCTTAGGCACTAAGGGAAAATGAGGAGATAACTATTTATCCTATATTATATTGAAATGAGTTAGTATTAATATTTTAAAAAACAAAAAATAAAAAACCATATTATAATTTTATTTATTATTGTGTTATTTGTTGCACATGTTGCAAGGCTATGCATGATAGTTCATATAAATATTAATAAATAAATCTATTGATATCAACTTTCACTAATAAAAATATATATTGTTTTTAGTATGTTTAAAATATTATAAAACTTTAAAAGGCATTTAAAATTTATAATAAATTTTAAATTATTTTATTATAATTAATATAGACATTTCATTAAAGTATTGTGAGTGAAAAATTAATAATAATATATATTTTTTAATACTATTGATAATTTTTTATTGTTATCAAGAAAAAATAAAAAAATTTATTGTAATGTATGACTAAATAAGTTATTTTATAGTTATAAAATGAAAAATACTTTTTTCATTGATTAAGTTTAGATTTATTTTCTGTTTTAAATGGCTAAATAGAATTTGTATGCCTTTGCATATACATTACTTAATATTCTTATGGGGATTGGCACAATATTTATAATAATATCTTACTCTTTGGTATATTTATTTTATAATTTTAAAATAGATTTTTATATGAAATGAAATAGGTTTTAATATGTTGGATTTAACAAATATTTTTAAAAATAAATGGAATCAAATAATATCTAGTATTGTTTAACAAAGGAATACATATAATGAAAAGAACACAAAATATAATAGGGTCTTTATGGACACCAAAATAGTGTCACTAGATAAAAATGAAGTTACACTTTAATTTATAGCCTAAAAGGGTTATATGAAGGTGTATTTATATCCAAATACAAGTCTTTAGGTCAAGGTCTTGAGATTGACCTCATGGGATAAAATATTATAAAATATAGTTTTCCATGGGTCCAAATAAAATATATTATCAATACAATTATTAAATCTAGTTGTGGTCTCAAGAGAAGAGTTATTACCACATATTCTAATGTTCCTTTAAGTTAAATTGGAGACATGAAGAGAGACCCTCACTTATAATCTCCCCTTAGGGGACACTCCAAGAAGCTCTTACACATACAAAAGTGACCTTGGGCATGATCTTGGTCAAAATATCTAATTCTAACTCTCGTGAAGGTACAATAATAGATCAAGAATCCCTTATGCTTGATTCCATTTCATAAAATGCACATATATCTCAATGTGTTTTTTTATGGAACACTAGATTGCAGATAAGCTAGATACTATTTTTATTATCTCAAAGGGTGACTTAAAAATTTGAGGAAAAGAAATATCCTCAAAAATCATTATCATTCATCTAATATGCTTAGTTATCTCATTGGTAGCATGATATTCATCCTTTATGAACGACTAGAAAATAGTGGATTGGCATATAAAACACCAAGAAACTAGGCTAGATCTCAGATATAACTTAAAACCTTTAATGGACTACCACTCATCCAATTCACCTATGAATTGACATTTGAAAATCCTATTGAGATTAGAAGGGACCAATAGAGTAGAGAATATTGATTTGATAGGTTCCTAGAATGTATCTAGGAATATTCTTTATTCCTATCTAATGACTCTATTTTGGTGCCTAAATATATTTGGAATAATAGCTAATAAAAAATATTATATCAAGTCTCATGTGAGTAATATAGAGAATTCCTCCCACAACAAACTAATATAGTGTGGAATCTATTAAAGGTCTAGTGTAATCATATCAAAGTTTTAGGCTTCAAGTAAAAGGAGTCCAATGAGTTAAATTATTCCATCCTAAAACACTAAAGAAGGTCCAAAGAATACATGGTATGATAAATAAGTCATCTAAAAGAGGAACACAAATATGAATTTATATCTTGTATTAGAGTAAAAGAGTTGCTAGTGATGAGAAGATCATCAACATAGAATACAAACACCAAAGCTTTCCTATCATGATGTTTGATGTAGACATTATGTTTATCCTACATTATTGGAATCCACAACTAAGGAAAAGGGAATGGATCTTCTCATACCATGCATGAGGAGCCTACTTAAGTTTATATGAGGATATTCTTAGGTGATAAACCAGTGAAATAGGTCCCTCAAGCTCAAATTAAAGTAGCTACTATATTTATATTTTCTCCTAAATATTTCCATGTAGAAAGACAATCTTCATATCCATATGATATTTTTTCCATCCACATGATACAATAATGGAGAGTATCATCTTGACTAAGTCCATCCTAGTCACTAGTGCAAATATCTTGGAGTAGTATACTCTATTCTATTAAGAGAATCCTTTAGCAATAAGGCATGTATTATTTTCCCTAAGTATCCAAAGCGTACTTGGTCCTATAGAACCAATAAAATTATTCTATTTTGGAAGAGGAACATACCGTCAAGTCCTATTCTTCATCGGTGTTTCATATTTTAACAACATAACATCTTCCCATTTTTTATTTTTCTTACCTTTGGAATATGTAAGAGGATCGTACAATGTGCTACCTTTGAAAGTAATATTGAAAATTTATCTTAAGATACTACACAATAGATAAAATACCATGAGCATCCTTTAAAAGCATCTTAATCCATGTGGGTGTTGGATGAACCAAGGAAGAGTCATGTTTATTCTATGAAAATTTGAAATAAAAACTAAAACTAAAAAATACAACTTATCATCATTCACCTCCTTACATAAGGATAATATATTATAATTTGATGTTTCCACATCATGCCTTAAACCTAGAGAAGAGAGTGGTACTTATGGTGTTTCCTATGAAGGGGTTGAATCAACAAGTAGAGGACTACCACTCAAATATGAAAATAAAGGGCAAGATAGAGGAAATAATCTAATAGGAATAGAGCCAACAAAATTATTAAAAGAAACAATTGAATTACAGATGGCCAAAGGATAAAAAGAATCATTTTCTAAAAGCTTAGATGTTATAGAAGGAGTACCTAGAAGAACCTCATCAAATATGACATATCTCAAGATAAAAAAAAAATCGGGCCTCTAAGTATCATAAAGATGATAATATACAAGGTAGCTTAAT